>ONZH01025974.1:0-27492 GCA_900303285.1 Rhinella marina | reverse complement strand
CCGTCTCCTCTGCGTGCAATGCGTTCTCCCTTATTGCGATGAGTGATTCTTTAAGGACGCATAGGAGCGGGATGGTTAGCTCACTATAGCGTCCTCGCTGCTGACATTCTTGGTGGACTCCTCAAAGATACGCAGTACATCGCATATGTCCTGCCATCCATGGCCCACTCGTGGTTGGCAAACTGAGGGAGCTGAGTTGGAGGCACGCGTGGATTCATAATCTGGTACTCCATCAATGCTCTCTGCTGCTCACACACCCTGGCCAACATGGAATAGGTGGAAATTCCAGCGAGTCGGCAGGTCGCACAACAGCCGATGTTCAGGCAAATGGAGGCGTTGCTGGAGTTTTTTTAAGCTAGCAGCAGCTACAGTTGACTTACGAAAGTGAGCGCACAAGCGCCGCACTTTCACCAGTAGCTCTGCCAGGTTGGGGTAAGTCTTCAGAAATTTTGGACTACCAAGATTAAAAAAACGTGTGCCAGGCATGGTACGTGAATTGAGTTCGGCAAGCTCCAGAGCCGCCACCAGGTTACGGCCGTTATCGCACACGACCATGCCTGGTCCTAGCTGCAGCGGCGACAGCCACATCTCCGTCTGCTGCAATATGGCGTCCCTCACCTCTGGGGCGCTGTGCTTCCTGTCGCCAAGCTGATGAGCTTAGCACCGCCTGCTGACGTCTCCCCGCGCCGGTGCTGCAACGCTTCCAGCTAGCGGCTGAGGGCGATGTTAAGGCAGAGGAGGAGGAGGAGGAGGGGGGTTTATCAGAACCCATGCTGGCAATCTTGGTTGGGGGTGGTAGGTAGGCCGTCTCTGTTTGCGACCCCGTCCCCGCTTCCACTACATTCACCCAGTGTGCCGTCAAAGAGAATGTATCGTCCCTGGCCGCAAGCGCTTGTCCACGAGTTCAGTGGTCAAGTGACCTTTGCGCTGACTGTGTACCTCAGGGCCCGCCTGATGTTACGCGACACGTGCTGGTGCAGGGCGGGGACGGCACTCCGGGAAAAGTAGTGGCGGCTGGGGACGGAATAGCGAGGTGCGGCAGCCGCCATCAGGTCGCGGAAGGCCTGCGTCTCCACAAGCCTAAACGGCAACATCTCCAGGGCCAGCAGTTTGGAGATTGTGGCAGTTTAAGGCTTGGGCTTGGGGGTGACTCGAGGCGTAACTTCCGCATGCGGTCGAACGCCTGCGAGATGGACAGTTGAAGGCAGGCGAAGAGGCGGGGGAAGGGAGGCTGAAGGAGAAGGCCCCAAAGTAGCCGAGGCCGAGGCAGAGGCAGATGTGGAGGTGTCCTGGCTGGAGGTCTGGACCGCAGTGGCAGCACACAACACAGGGGAAGAGGCAGTGGCAGCAAGACCGGGCGCAGGTTGTATTGCGTTTGCTCTCTCCCACTCAGCCCAGTGCTTGACTTCCAAGTGACGTCGCATGCCTGAGGTGGTCAGATTGCTCTTCTCAGAGCCCCTACTCAGTTTTGAGTGGCAGAGTGTGCAAACGCGGCTCAGTTTGTCATCCGCACAAACATTAAAAAATCTCCACACCACAGAAGTACGAGGCCTCGATGGGGGAGCTTCGCGCGACTGCCCGCTGCCGGGAACAGCTTCGGCCCTGCTGGCTGTGGCCTCACTTCTCTGTCTGGACTGTCCTCTGCCTCTGGACATCCCTCTGCCTCTGGACATCCCTCTGCCTCTTGCTGCCTTTTTCGGTGCTGCGCAGACCACCACCTCTCCACTGCTTTCCTCGCTGGACATCACCCCTGGCCAAGTGGGGTCGGTATTTCGTCATCCACCACCTCCGCTTCCTCACTCTGCTCCTCCTCCTGCCCACTGGACATTCCAACAGCCTCCCTTGATGGCAACTGCGTCTCATCATCATCATCGCTCATGATAACAGATGCTGGCTCAGGGTCCACATCAGCAGGAGATGGCGAAAACTCAAGTGTTTGGGCATCACTACAAACAAATTCCTCTGCTAGCTCCTGGGATTCTTCCGGCACATCTGAAAAAGGACCCGAAAAGAGCTCCTGGGAGGGGTCAATGGTGGGATGACTCTGTTGGCCAGGTGTGGAGGAAGGAGGGTCAGAGTGAGACTGTGTGGATGACTGGCTGGTGGACAACTGTGTGGAAGCGCTATCGGCTATCCATTGCACCACCTGTTCAACCTGCTCAGGCCTCAACAGCGGTGTAACCCGCCCCTGCTTAACTGTCCCATAAAGGGCTGGAATGAGCGGGATCTGGCTGACCCCTCACCAGCACGCATTGTATCCCCACTGGCTTCAACAAGGACCCCAACAGCATTTCCGCGCCCCCGTCCTCGTCCACGTCCTATTCCGCTAGCCCCCCGCCGCATTTTATTTTTTTTTGGTTACAATATTTTGCCTTCACAGCCGTGAAAATTTTTGCAAGAGAACGCACAGTACAGTTGCCAATTATAAGGCCTAATATATTTTATAGTTCAAGGTACACAGCCGTTTACTAACTTTTCAGACGGGGTGATAACACCAGGTATTTAAATAATTTTGCAAGAGAACGCACAGTACAGTTGCCAATATATAGGCCTATATATATTTTATAGTTCAAGGTACACAGCCGTGTACTAACTTTTCAGACGGTGGTATTACACCAGGTATTAAATAATTTTGCAAGAGAACGCACAGTACAGTGGCCAATTATAAGGCCTATATGTTTATAGTTCAAGGTACACAGCCGTGTACTAACTTTGCAGACGGTGGGTATTACACCAGGTATTTAAATAATTTGCAAGAGAACGCACAGTACAGTTGCCAATTAATAAGGCCTATATATTTTTATATTTCAAGGTACACAGCCGTGTACTAACAGACGGTGGGTATAACACCAGGTATTTAAATAATTTGCAAGAGAACGCACAGTACAGTCCTATTATAAGGCCTAATATTTTTATAGTTCAGGTACACACCGTGTAACTGTTCGACGGTGGGTAATTAACACCAGGTATTTAATAATTTGCAAGAGAAGCACAGTACAGTGCCAATAAGGCCTATATATTTATAGTTCAAGGTACAGCGTGTACTAACTTTTCAGACGGTGGAATTTACACCAGGTATTAAATAATTTTGCAAGGAGAACGACAGTACAGTTGCCATTATTAACCCTATATAGATATTTCAATTATATTCTAAAAAGTATAAACCTGAAGGTGTGGGCCCCTTACAGAGTAATGAGGGGGGAGTAGCAGAGAGCGATGAGGAGAAAGCGAAGCTTCTAAATAACTTTTTCTCCCACTGTATTCACTGAGGAAAATAAATGTCAGATGAAATGCAGAGTATAAAGTAAATTCCCTTTAAAAGTGTCCTCTCTGACCCAGGAAGAGGTGCAGCAACGTCTTAAAAAATATTAAAATAGACAAATCACCAGGACCGGATGGCATACACCCCCGTATCCTAAGAGAATTAGTAATGTAATTGACAGACCTTATTTCTGATATTTAAGGACTCTAACTGACGGGGAGTGTTCCACAGGATTGGCGCATAGCAAATGTGGTGCCAATATTCAAAAAGGGTCCAAAAACAGAGCCTGGAAACTATAGGCCGGTAAGTTTAACGTCTGTTGTGGTAAACTGTTTGAAGGTTTTCTGAGAGATGCTATCTTGGAGTACCTCAATGAAAATAGCAAATAACTCCATTCAGCATGGCTTCATGAGGGATCGGTCATGTCAAACCAATTTAATCAGTTCTATGAGGAGGTAAGTTCTAGACTTGACCGCGGCGACTCAATGGATGTCGTATATTTGGACTTCTCCAAAGCGTTTGACACTGTACCACATAAAAGGTTAGTATACAAAATGAGAATGCTTGGCCTGGGAGAAAATGTCTGTATGTGGGTAAGTAACTGGCTTAGTGATAGAAAACAGAGGGTGGTTATTAACGGTAACATACTCAGATTGGGTCACTGTCACTAGTGGGGTACCACAGGGGTCTGTATTGGGTCCTATTCTTTTCAAAATATATTTATTAATGATCTTGTAGAAGCTTGCACAGTAAATATCAATTTTTGCAGATGACACTAAAACTGTGTTAAAGTAATTAACACAGAAGAGGACAGTGCACTGCTACAGCAGGATCTGGATAGACTGGAGGCTTGGGCAGAAAAGTGGCAGATGAGGTTTAACACTGACAAATGTAAGGTTATGCATATGGGAAGGAATAATGCAAGTCACCAGTACATACTAAATGGTAAAGCATTGGGTAACTCTGACGTGGAAAAGGACCTAGGAATTTTAGTGAACAGCAAACTAAGCTGCAGAAACCAGTGTCAGACAGCTGCTACCAAGGCCAATAAGATAATGGGTTGCATCAAAAGAGGCATAGATGCCCGTGATGAGAACATAGTCCTGCCAATTTTACAAATCACTAGTCAGACCACATATGGAGTACTGTGTACAGTTCTGGGCTCCTGTGAACAAGGCAGACATAGCAGAGCTGGAGAGGGTTCAGAGGAGGGCAACTAAAGTAATAACTGGAATGGGTGGACTACAGTACCCTGAAAGATTATCAAAATTAGGGTTATTCACTTTAGAAAAAGACGACTGAGGGGAGATCTAATAACTATGTATAAATATATCAGAGGTCAGTACAGAGATCTCTCCCATCAACTATTTATCCCAAGGACAGTGACCATGACGAGGGGACATCCTCTGCGTCTGGAGGAAAGAAGGTTTGTACATAAACATAGAAGAGGATTCTTTACGGTAAGAGCAGTGAGACTATGGAACTCTCTGCCTGAGGAGGTGGTGATGGTAAGTTCACTAAGAGAGTTCAAGAAGGGCCTGGATGTATTTCTGGAGGGTAATAATATTACAGGTTATAGTTACTAGAGAGGGGTCGTTGATCCAGGGAGTTATTCTGATTGCCTGACTGGAGTCGGGAAGGAATTTTTCCCCCTAAAGTGAGGAAAATTGGCTTCTACCTCACAGGGTTTTTTGCCTTCCCCTGGATCAACTTGTAGGAAAACAGGCTGAACTGGATGGACAGATGTCTTTTTTCGGCCTTACAAACTATGTTACTATGTTACTATGTTACTAAGGTACACAGTCGTGTACTAACTTTTCAGACGGTGGGGATTAACACCAGGTATTTAAATAATTTTGCAAGAGAACGCACAGTACAGTTGCCAATTATAAGGCCTATATATTTTATAGTTCAAGGTACACAGCCGTGTACTAACTTTTCAGACGGTGGGTATTAACACCAGGTATTTAAATAATTTTGCAAGAGAACGCACAGTACAGTTGCCTAGTATAAGGCCTATATATTTTATAGTTCAAGGTACACAGCCGTGTACTAACTGTTCAGACGGTGGGTGTTAACACCAGGTATTTAAATAATTTTGCAAGAGAACGCACAGTACAGTTGCCAATTATAAGGCCTATATATTTTATAGTTCAAGGTACACAGCCGTGTACTAACTGTTCAGACGGTGGGTATAAACACCAGGTATTTAAATAATTTTGCAAGAGAACGCACAGTACAGTTGCCAATTATAAGGCCTATATATTTTATAGTTCAAGGTACACAGTCGTGTACTAACTTTTCAGACGGTGGGTATTAACACCAGGTATTTAAATAATTTTGCAAGAGAACGCACAGTACAGTTGCCAATTAAAAGGCCTATATATATTTTATAGTTCAAGGTACACAGCCGTGTACTAACTTTTCAGACGGTGGGTATAAACACCAGGTATTTAAATAATTTTGCAAGAGAACGCACAGTACAGTTGCCAATTATAAGGCCTATATATTTTATAGTTCAAGGTACACAGCCGTGTACTAACTGTTCAGACGGTGGGTATTTACACCAGGTATTTAAATTAGTTTGCAAGAGAACGCACTGTACAGTTGCCAATTATAAGGCCTATATATTTTATAGTTCAAGGTACACAGCCGTGTACTAACTGTTCAGACGGTGGGTTTTTACACCAGGTATTTAAATTAGTTTGCAAGAGAACGCACTGTACAGTTGCCAATTATAAGGCCTATATATTTTATAGTTCAAGGTACACAGCAGTAGTGCCAAATATAGTTTGGTATGTAGCAGAGCACCTAATACACCACTAATGCCTCTCTCTGTCCCTACTCTAGCAGCTATCCCTGAATACAGCAGCCGTTCTCTGTAAAGTCTATATTGTAGTAAAGCTATCACTGTACTGCACTATAGTAGCCCTGATAAGGGCTTTTAATCACGCTCCTGCCTGTCCAACAGCTAAAACCTGTCTCTCCCTTCTCCAGCCTCTGTCCCTGACTAAGTTCACGCAGCATATGCGTACGAGCAGGAAGAGCTGAGTTTTTAATATTCGAGGTCACATGGTTTTTCCAGCCAATGCATGTAGACGCCATTTTCGCGCTGCCAGCGTGCTCAGCGTGCCTGTCATACCCCCCCTGCATGGTGATTGGTGGAAAAAGAGCGCCAGGGAAGGTGGGAGGGGAAACGAATTCTAAGTGCGCCATCGCCGTTATACTCGAACGAAATCGAGTACGCCAAATAGCGTAGTATTCGATCGAATACCAGCTCGATCGAACACTACTCGCTCATCTCTATTTATAATAAATACGGCATATTCTCAAATACCTTTCATTAGTTATAATGGCTCGTTTTGTCTGAGGAGCAATCATCAGGAGAAACAAAATGGCCGCTGTCCCATTAGTTCACACAAAACCTGTCCTAATCACACAGGAGGACAAGTTACTTCACAACACTGAGGTAAAGAGCTGTCTCATCCTCCTCTCTGATCTACTTGTCAGGGATTATGATCCTGTATACAGATAAGTACTTTAGCTGAATCTCTGGGGAATTTAGTTCATGAGGAGACATGAAGTACAGAGAGGATGGACAGGACAGACTTTGGTAATGGAGACTGCATACAAGTGCTGCTCATTAGCCACAAATCACCCTCCTCTCTGTATTTCATGGCTACTCATCATCTCCATTCCCACAGAGATTCACCTGTTTTCATGATCATAACCCTTGACAAGCAGAAAGGAGAGGAGGATGAGGCAGCTCTTTACCTCAGTGTCATGAAGTAACTTGACAAAACGAGCCATTATAACTAATGAAAGGTATTTAGGAATATATTTATTATAAAATAATATTTAAGTATTTACATTTTCTTAATTCCTGGAGAATCCCTTTAACAGTAAACACAGAATATTAATCAGCTCATGGCCACTTCTCCAACCCCAGCATTTTTCTGCCCTACATGTAGGAGCCCTTCTTTTGCCATCTGCTTTTTCTCCTTTTTCACATCATCTAATATTGATGAGAATATGTCATCAGGAACATGCAGCTCCTCCTCTCTCTGCATCTTGCTGACTTTTCTAGGGCATGAAGACCAAGAAGGATGATTTGGAAGAAGTAAAGCCAGCAAAAGATAAGGATGATCATCATTAAGTCCTGGCCCCCCTAAGGGATGCAGACTGGATAGTATTAGTTGGCACGCTGGCAGTGGAATAATAAAGGCTTCCATCTTTTTGCTATTGAATTACATATCTTAGTTTACGACTTATGTAGGAATAAGTAAATGTAGGAATAAATAAATAATACTGACACAGAATAAGTCTCCCTGCTATTGCCCTGCACTCTCTCTGCACTCTTTCTCTCCAGTATTCTTCTATTAATCGTTTTGCAACACTTTCCCTAGCACATGAAAGTTTGCCATGTCTCTCCTTATTCTCAGCTCACAGGACAATGGCAGAGACCATGCGGGATGACGCTTTTATAGGGCTGTGACATCACAGCCTAGGGGATGGCTGTCTGCGGATTGGCTGGCTGCACAGCATTATGGGTGATCTTGCGTTTACAGACTTGTCTCCTCTACACCTAATTTCACTTTGTAGCCGCCATTCTATGAAAACCTGATTCGTTACCACGAAGTGTGTGGGAATTCGGATTCACTTAGAATCAAAGTTTTCCTAAAATTCGGACCGAATTCTGCTTCAAATGCTTCATTTCACTCAACACTAATTATCATGTATTATGTGATGTCTGATTTTCCTTTTTTTTGTATAACCCCTTTACGTGACCTATTACTGAGCTGCATTTTTGGAATACACCTTCCATAAGTCCATCCATCTTCAAATATAGGTAGGGTTCAACCAGACATGTTGTTTATTGAAAGAGAAGTAAAAGCTTCCACCATTGGTGTGGAGAAAAAGGTATACTACACTTTTTACTAGCTACAAAGTTTCTTTTTTCCTGATAATTTCAAGTTAAAAAAAGAAGTCCACAGTCCAATATGTTAGGATCCATCAAATTTATTAAGAGGCAAACACATCTTACGGCAGTCTATGCCCCAGAAAATCGGATGTATGCTTACCATGAGCAGGTGTAGATTTTAACTATAATTTAAGTCATCTTCTAGTGTAAAGTATAGTAAATCTGTCCCACCATCTGATCCAGGCCAAGTTTTAAAATTGCTGGGAAGAGTACAGAATAGCAATTTATAGCACAGCTATGGTAAGCTCCGTACTCAACTTTTTTACACCATAAAAGTTCTATAGTCAAGCTTAATTTGACTATTAGCAGAATTCAGTCTATCTACTTGTGCTCCTTACTCCCTCTTGAAGCATCTGATTTCACATAAATATAGAGTGAGAGAAAAAGAGCGACCAGATGCAGCTGATTCATACTTCTACAATTGTTGGCATGTTGCATAATATTTTAACTATTCTACTCTGGTTTCTTGCCTCCATCAGGCCATAAGATGTTTGGAGAGTCAAAAAATAACTCATCATCAGCTGAATTCTATATATCTTCATTCTCTGTATCAGAAAATGGTAGAAAAGTTCTTATAATTACAGTTCTGTTGGGTTATTTAACCATTCTGTCTGGTAATCTTTTCATTATTTCATTGGTATGCCTTAATCCTCATCTTCATAGGTCTATGTACTTTTTCCTTTCCAATCTGTCGGTAGTGGACATCTTATATGTCTCTACAACACTCCCCAAACTACTGTACATATCTTACACTGGTGACCATTTTGTTTCTTACATGGCCTGCATGGCCCAGTGTTATCTATTTGTGTTTTTGGGTGATACAGAGAGTTTTCTATTGGTGTCCATGGCCATTGACCGTTATGTGGCAATTTGCTTTCCTCTACATTACTCTGTTATTATGAGTAAAAAAGCTTGTATCTTATTAGCATTCCCTACATGGTTTATGGGCTCCATTAATTCCTTGATTCTTACTAGTTTTGTATGCAACTTAAATTACTTTGGCTTTGTTAAAATTCAAAACTTCTTCTGTGATCTTAAAGCCATTCTTATTGTATCATCAAGTGACACCACATTCTTGAGGAAAATGATTGTAATCGATGGAATGTTCATTGGGGCTATCCCGCTTCTAATCATTTTGACTTCTTATGCCTGCATCATTAGGACCATCCTAAAAATTCAGTCACCAACTGGACGATGGAAGACTTTCTCAAGCTGCACATCCCATGTAACAATTGTAGTGCTTTATTACGGTTCAGCCATGGCCTTGTACATGCAATATTCCCAAGAGTATGACACTATCATGTCTGTGATATTTGTTACTTTTGTTCCATTGTTTAACCCTCTGGTTTATTCTTTGAGGAATGATGACATTCTAAGAGCAATTAAAAAAGTGAATCATGTCAAAAAGGACCAACTGAAATCAAAGAAGCAGATGAAATGAAAAACATCAAAATTAAAGACATCAGTAATGTGCTAGATTCTTAAAACATCCAGAGCACCTTGGGACAACTGTTAAATAGGGGGGTTGGGATGAGGATAGAGTTTGATGCGACTAATGTAAGGATAGGGTAAATATATTTCACCTGCTTTTTGCTTCAGTGCTAACCTCAAAAAATTTGTCCCATCATAAGAAAATATATAGAGATGAGCGAATCATTCAAAATTTGCTTTGTCAAATATTCACCAAATTTCTGACAAGATTTGTAGTTATACAAACTTATTCGTCAAATCTACGTAAAAAAATACACATTTTTTGTGAACATTCCTGCCCAAATTACGTACTGCTGCTAGCTATCAATAAGTGACTAATTTACTAAAAACACCGTACAATAAGTGCATTAATAAGACACATTGCAGTACCAGAATAAGAATACACACACAACTGGGACCTTTCTGCAGAATGGGGGGAGCCTTACTGACATCCATGTCCACTCCAGCTGGGTGAGAATCAAACGGGGGCAATACATTACATTTAAAAGCAGCACATAGAGAAACCTTTCTGCCAAGGGGGCTCCCAAATAACCTGAGAAGGGGTAAAAAGGAAAATAGGCTCACTTCGGCACAACAGGGAAATTTCTGCAGAATGGGGGGAGTCCTGACAGCCCATCTGAGTGAGAGTCAAACGTGGGCAACAGAAACTAAATAAAAACAACTGCCAACTAGCATCTCCTGGTTCACCTGCAGTGTCCTTGACACTGCCAGTAGTTGGGTTCCTCATATGAGGGACCTGAAGTTCTGCTCGCTCGAACTGCTGCTGAAGCTCATCAGAGGACACTCCTGCCTCCTGTAGGCCTTGCTCGCTGCAGTGGGGGAACTCCAGTGCCCTCTTCTTCCTGAAGTTGGACTTGACCTGGTCCGGGTGGTGGTGACACACGCTGCAGCCATTTTAGCTTTTCCGGATGCTCCTGCCGGGACAGCAGGGGTAAGGACTTCCAGCTGCAGCGGTTCCAGAAAGGTTGCATCAAGAAAAGAATACTTAGAAAACTTCTCTTTATTGTTTATTCTTAAGTAAAATAAATAAAAGTTATATTTTAATTATAGGATCGGATATTGAGGGTCCATAGTGGGATTTTTTTGTCATCCATAATACAGATGACATTGGTTTACTTTATATAATTATCTCTAGGATACCTCAAGGGGTGATTCACACTAGCAAATCCAGGAAAGAAGCACCAGCTTCCCAGGCTGCTGCTGGCGTCATCTTCCACGGCAGCTGGTATTGGTCCACCACCGTGGATTGGAAGGTGAACGATAACGTGGTCAGCTGACCCAGCTGTAAGGACTGTGGTGGTGGTGGTGCTGGCAGTCCAGGAATCAGAGGCTCCGGCTGAGGCTCTGGCTTTTCCCTGAACCGGAGTACGCCATCTGGAAACTCCTGCAGGCAGCGCAAGCGTCCTGGACCTGGTGGTTCATCCGGCCACACTTCTGGTTCCGTTGTAGGCACCAGAGGCTTTGAAAGGAGGGTAACCACGGTCGCAAATGGGCCTTTCAGGGACTCCATGGGGGTGTACTCCACCTGATCCCCCACGTACAGGCTATGCCGATGCTGTGGCAGGTAGGGCTGTTTCACCGACCTGCGGCCCACAAAATACTCCTTTCCATCCTCATCATTCTGCAGTAAGCCAGACCTTCTCCCAACGAAAAACCAAATCACAGATCCCTTTCTCCATTCCAATGAAGGATCTCCCGGCCTAGGGTGGTCGAGTACCTGTATTATCCAGTCCTCCACTGCGGTTTTATAGTCCCAGAGGATCTGTGCATGGGCCGTCACAGATGGTGGAACAATTGGGTTCTGGTGTATGGAAGGGGTGGATCTCCTCCTGGGCAGCGAAGTGGACGCCCCTGCCGCCTCCGCCGCTCAAGCCAAAGCAGACGCTCCAGCCGCCTCATGAGTCGCAGCAACAGGAACCTCAGCAGGTGGTAAGGAACACACAGGCACTGAAGCTGGGTTTCTCTGGCAGACTTGTGACACCCTGATGTCTTGAGCGGGTGGTGGTTCAGGTAAGTCATCTCCAAAATACATCTCGTTCCAATTTGGACGAAGCTGTTTTTTAGCCATGATGCTTGCCTCTTGCTCTGAGGTCAGCGCTGGTCTAAACTGGTTCAGACTTCAGAGCAGGGTGGATCATTGAGGGAGCAGTATTTACTCCCTATACATGCAAAACAGTTAGATCCCGGTGGGCCGGGCTGTTTTTTTCCAGTTCGGAGGGGGGCGTATCTTCACTTTCCCACTCTTGTGTGGGCGTATCATCATTGTCCCGCCTCACGCAGAATGCGTACATTTCTTACGTTTCATATGTATGGTACATATCGTTATCGTGTAAATTTTTGCGGACATTTCCGAATAATACGAAGCGAATCCAAAGAAATTTGGATTCTCTTCGTAGCTGAAAATTTCCAAGATTCGATATGAATCTACGAAGCGGCGAATAGATTTGCTCATCTCTAAAAATATACTAAAGCTGTAAATAATATCTCCATATCATACTCAACATTATACACCAGACAAGTGAATACAATACAATGCAATTAGAGAATGAACAAAAGTTAAATTACATTGTTTATTTCCTTTTCATTCAGTTTCCCTTTCTTACCCATCTGTTGCCTTCATGACTAGTGATGAGCAAAGCGAGCTTCAGATGCTACATCTGAAGTTGCTTTGTTCAAAACTTCAGATTAATGCTGTACATAGATCAGATAAAATGTATGGCCTCCGATCAGGCAAAGTTAGTTATTCCCAAGGTCGCATGAGACTTTGTTGAATAACTTCGGAGCTTGATTTTGAAAGTGGAAAACCACTAAAAAACTTGGAACCAAAATTGGCTTTGTTTCCGAAGTACCGTACAGCATTTATCCAAAGTTTTGAACAAAGTGACTTCGGATATAGCATCCGAAGCTTGCTTCGCTCTTCACTATTCATAACAAGTAAAATGCCCCATGACATCTGCACTTCCTCATCAAGTCACAGTGCTTCTGTGCCAGCCATAATGTCCTACATAACAGCCACAGTGTCCTATGCCAGCTGTGATGGGATAAAATCATAAAATGTAGTCTTTATAAGGTTAAAAACAAAATCTATCGTAGTTTTTAATTTTCTTTATTTTTATTCTCTCATTTTTTCATGACCTATTGTTAGTAAATATGAAAGATGTGCTAGTTAAACCTAACACATGAACGATGTCCGCATGTCATGACCTAAGGATAATAGTGCATAATAAATTATGAAAGAAATATTACCTTTCTTATCAGATTCAGACTTGAATTCCATCACAATGTTACAGTTTTGCTCAGTTTAAAATACATAAAGAGGTTGTCAGGATAAGCCATCAATAACAGATCTTCAGTGGTCCGACACCCCACACCCCACTGGTCAGCTGTATCAGGAGACAATGTGTGTAGTGCTGTCTCCCTTCTCTCTTCCTGCTGCGGGTCTATGGTCTCCTCATATAGCTAATCAGCAGGGGTACCAGGTGTAGGACCTCTGGTGATCAGAAATTAATGGCCTATGCTGAGGTGTAGGTTCTCAATAGTAAAAGCCTGGACAACCGCTTTAAAAAGAGTCATGGGGGGGGATTTATCATTAGGGCAATATTTGAAGTCAGTTTTGCTTCAGTCTGTGTTGGAATACTTTCTGCCACATTTATCAAATGTCACAGGTTGTTTGATAAATGTGGCTTGTCCTTAAACCTAAACACTTCTTTCTAGAGAAGCTCCTCCACTTTTCCTACTCCACCCTCCTCCTGGAGTGAGATTGCGACTATTTTGCGACTTTTTTAAAAAGTCGCAATGATAAATCTGGAGTGAAACTCATTAACATAGCTAACCACACCCACTTTTCCACCCATATTACAAAACTGGAGTGAGTGGTGTACACATGCAAAAAGTTGCAAAATTTTGCGCAAAAAAGTCGCAAAATTTTGCGCAATCACAAAAATTTTGCGCACGGGAGTGCAAAAAAGTCGCAAAAGCCCTATTTTGCGACTTTTTGATGCCAGAATTCTGGAGTGATGGTATGATAAATCAGGGCCATTGTGTCTGCTTGGTGGGTTTGAAATTGATCTTCTCTTCTTCCTTCTGCTGTATCTCTAGCTATTTATCATCTAATGTAATGTTAACTTTAATATAAGGCTGCCCTTCCAGAGCAATTGTCGTGTGTCATGGTGTAAAATAATGGTAACATGCAGTAGAGTATTTTAGGGTAAGGACTATAATTTTAAGTCTTGACCAACATTTACATTTAATTAATGATCATAGTGTACAGGGTAGACTGGGAACTTACTGTGGCCCATGTTATGGGTAGGTTCAAAAAATGGTGTGAACACAAGGCAGGACGAGGAATACCATATTTCAGCATAAAGTACCACCCCAGCATAACCAAATACGACAGTGCCACACAAAAACTGCCACCATCACCACAGTATTCAACTGCACAATTGTCCTGAGGACAACAATACAGTTTAATTAAAGTGAGCACCTGCAGCTGGCAGTCAATGAATTAATGGTATGAGTATTATGTCATTAGCTACCTGCCATGAGGAGTGCTTGAGCAGCACCCCAAGCATTGATCCACCTGAAAATTTTCCTGTATGGTCTATAGCCGGTCCAACCCACATGGGGCAGCATGAAAGCACACCCCCAAACAATCATTCACTACCTCCCCTCCTGTACATTAGTACACACAGTATAAAACAAATCCGTTCACTCCTGGATTATTCAAATACAACTGCAGTATCCCACACCTTCACTGCAAAAGGGGCTCCAAATGTGTGTTGTTATATGTATGCATTTTCCTGTGTAAGAAGCAGTTAGTAGTTAACATTTCATAGCAACCATTTTCTAAGTGGGCTGTTGTCACCCTCTTCATAGGGAGGAAGAGTTAGGTCAGAGTAATCAGTCCAGAGTGAGACATTGAAGTGGAAAGAGTGAAGACACATGCCTAGATAGTGAACCAGCCAGAGAGAAGGCTTAAAACCTAATGTGGAGGAAAGAGCAAAAATATATTTTTAAACAGCATACCAGTGTTAGGAGGAGGTGCAGTCAGAGGCTCTGTGGAGATAACTTGTCTAAAAAAAAAAAGCTTATAGACTCCACAGTAGATTTTTGTCAGTAAATTTAAGTCTTCCGGTAACTGGTCATACTTTATAAGCATATTTTGCTAAAGATCCAAATTCCACTGAGGACATTGTGGATCCCTGTGAGTATAGCAACCTGTAATAAGGAGCAGAACTTAGCCTGCCACATAGAGGGGGCTGCGCCATGGTTGCATTTCATAGAGAAAGTAAGACATTTTAACCCCTATATTCAGATGCTTAAAGGGGTGTTCCCATCTCACAAATGTAGTTTGTATAGTTAGATATAGCCATACCAATATTATTACTAATAGAAAGTATTTATATAAAATGTACCGTTTAGAAGATTTTACTATTTGTATATCCATTGTCCCACACACATCAGTCAGGCCGTTGCCCCTAGTTACGGCCACCACGGTAGTGCTGGCCGGCTTGCTCTTGTTCAAACCCGCTCTGAGGTAATTGCTGTATTGTAAACGCACATTGCTTCAGCATGCGGAGACACATCTTAGGGTACTTTCACATCTGTGTTTTGGACGCTACCAGTCCAAAATGCAATGGTCAGGATCCGTCCAAAACGCAGACTTTATAAACGGATCCTGCTTCATAGAGATTAATTGATCTTGGAACAGGATCTGTTTCTCTGCGTTTTGGAAGCGCAGACAAAAATGCTACAACCCTAAGATGTGTCTGCGCATGCCCATGCAGTGTATGGTTATATCTAACTATACAAACTACATTTGTGAGATGGGAATGCCCCTTTAAGTGTGGGATAGAACAGTGCAGGGTGAGGAAAATGCATTTTTAGAAATACCTTGACCTGCAGCCTTGTAACCTGTGAGAATTGTAGAAATTACAAAGTTGTGTAAAAACTGCCACTCCATGCATGCTGAGAACTGTGAACGCTATATTTGAACCTTACAGCATGTAAAGAACTGTTGTACTGTTAGCATTGCCTCCATCACTGCAGAGGACCCTGCCTTGCACCTCACAATTCAACACCAACAAGAGTACCTCATGTGCACCCTTTCCATCACTAAACAGCCAAGGATAGCGTTAGGGTGAGTAACTACAACCTTCATTATTGCTACTACTTCTAATATCACTGCACAACCGTTGAGAGCTCCGTTGGCATCACATCCATCAATCAATCAAAAGCGCTTTATTACACTACACTGACCGTACACGGCCATATTCCTGAAGACCATGGTGTAGCTGGTTGTATCCATGGTTATAAACACCCTGCAATCCATCAGTAGTGGACATGCTTGCAGACAGTAGGAAAAATCACTAGCCTATTTGCGCTCTGAAGGTCCCGGCCACCAGAGAGATAGGCACGTTCTCCTATAGTGTGCAAGCACAATCACAGCTGCTGGATTTCAGGGTGGTCGTAACTCCTGGATACGAGCAGTGTATAATGTGATGGAAAAATGAATCCAACCAGCAAAGGAAGCAATATGGAGAATCACAATACATTAGAGAGTGTATTTTGCTAAAGTTCTCTACGTGATAAATGCCACTTGCTAAAGTGAGACAACCCCTTTATTCCCCTCCCCCCTTCTTAACTAAAGGGTTTCTTTAAGGCCTCCAATTTATCACAATACAAATTCAATCTATTATTCTGGCATGTTAGCAAAATGCTTTGCAGGCTGCATTGCACATTACAACCATGGGGTAGCCACAAATGCATTAGTCTTATAGATTGTAAGCTCTTGCGAGCAGGGCTCTGAGTCCTAGTGTTTCAGTTGTATATTAGCCAGTTACTTTTGTTTAGTACATGAACCCCATAAATTTGTAAAGCGCTGCAGAATATGGTGGCGCTATATAAATAAATATTATTATTATTATTAGATCAATATAGCATAGATATCTTTTGAAAGAATATCACAAAACCATGTTTTTTGTTTACAAAACTAGTCATCTTGTGTGATATTTATCGGAGTATATCAAGCCAAGTGATAAGGAATGGATAAGGAATTATTCATCTGTATAAAATGTTTCATATACTACTCCTAAGACTGGATACCTTTAGCCCTTTCAGCCATCGTGACGTACCTGTATGTCACAGTGGCTGAGGGAATGTATGAAGTGGGCTGCTGCGCTGAGCTGTATAATAAAGCACGAACCCAGTCATTTAACTACTCAGATGGAGTGGTCAATAACGATTTTACACATCACTAGTCAGACCACACATGGAGTACTGTGTACAGTTCTAGGCTCCTGTGAACAAGGCAGACATAGCAGAGCTGGAGAGGGTTCAGAGGAGGGCAACTAAAGTAATAACTGGAATGGGTGGACTACAGTACCCAGAAAGATTATCAAAATTAGGGTTATTTACTTTAGAAAAAAGACGACTGAGGGGAGATTTAATAACTATGTATAAATATATCAGGGGTCAGTACAGAGATCTCTCCCATGATCTATTTATCCCCAGGACTTGACTGTGACGAGGGGACATCCTCTGCGTCTGGAAGAAAGAAGGTTTGTACACAAACATAGAAGAGGATTCTTTACGGTAAGAGCAGTAAGACTATGGAACTCTCTGCCTGAGGAGGTGGTGATGGTAAGTTCACTAAAAGAGTTCAAGAGGTCGAACTGGATGGACAGATGTCTTTTTTTCGGCCTTATAAACTATGTTACTATGTTACTAAGAGAGGCCTGGATGTATTTCTGGAGTGTAATAATATTACAGGTTATAGTTACTAGAGATGGGTCGTTGATCCAGGGAGTAATTCTTACTGCCTGATTGGAGTCGGGAAGGAATTTTTTCCCTTAAAATTGGCTTTTACCACATGATCTATTTTTTTTTTTTTTTGCTTTTCTCTGGATAACCTTGCAGGATATCAGGCCGAACTGGATGGACAGATGTCTTTTTTCAGCCTTATAAACTATGTTACTATGATTGTGGCATCTGTGGAGTTAGGCAGAGGGAGGCGGCTCCGATTGGTTGGGGCCTGCTGAAGGTTCCAAGGCCTATTATGATGATCTGCCTGAAAAGCTGTGCATGAGGAACAGCTCAGCTGGCAGAGCAGCAGAATCCCTTGTGTATGGGACAAGGGATCCCAGGCCCCTCTAAGTAAAAAAGTAAAAAAAAAAACTTTAAAATAATTAATAAATTAATAAATAATAAAATATTAAGTTCAAATCACATCCCTTTCCCAACATTGCAGATAAAAATAAATAAGCAAATAAATAAACATAAGATATAAAATATTTTTCCTGTGCGGTGTACGCCGTAGCAGTAAAAAAAAATAAAACCTATAAAAACACCCCCCCCTCTGAAATTGAATAGCAGTTGTATATAAGAAGTTGTATATACCCAAAAATTGTACCAATAAAACTACAGTTTGTGATGCAAAAAACAAGCCCTCATAGAGCTCTGTAGATAGAAATATAAAACAGTTATGGCTGTTAAAAAATGGAGATACAAAGAAGATTTAGATTTTTTTTAAAGGTTTTAATTTTTTTAAAAGTAGTGGAAAAAAAAAATCAAAAATTGGTATCACCATAATCCTATTGAGCCGCAGAATAAGGATGTCATTTCATTTTTAGCACACAGTGACTGCGTAATATCAAAACCCAAAAATCTTGTCGTAATTGTGTTTTGTTTTTTCAATTTTACCCCATAAAGAATTATTTCCCTTTTTCCAGTACAAGACATGTTAAATTAAATAGTTCCATTAAAAAGTACAACTTTTTCTAGAAAAAAGCCCTTATATGGCTATTTGAAAATTAAAAAAAAGTTATGGCTATTGTAATGTGGGGAGGAAAATAACGAAAATGTAAAAACGGAAATGGGCACGGTAATTGTGCTACAATTTCATATTTGGTTCTGCAGTATTGGGCAGTATTTAGTTGTGGTGTAGTACTTGGTTCTACTGCAGAAACAAATACCAAAGTGTAACACAGTATACTACTCCTCTTTAGAATTGCTGGCCCCACCTATGTTAGCCCCAACTACTTGAGTTGACCTGGTCTGGTCTGTGGATACAAAGCTTGGTTCAGCCAGCAAGCCAAGCTAGAGCTGTTGATCCTGATATCCTGTTGGGTAGTGAGCTGCCACCCTGTTAATCTTGAACTGCACTGGGCTGTAGCCTTGTCTGAGGCTACCATGTCTGAGGAAGCCCCTCATGTGTATTTCATGTGTTTTGGGTATTACTCAAACAATTTGTGGTGAGTGCTTGTGGAATGCCCTGGAGAGAAATGCTTTTTGTCACCAGAGACTGACAGAATGCTGATTGCTCATACAGTATACTGTATTGGAGTGATTGTTCCTGGTGACTGTTGATAAGCTTGGGGACACCAGCAGGGTCCATGAGCTGAGAAAACTGTAATAGAGTGGGTGTGGAGTTGGACCCACTGTGTAGTAGAAAAAATTTGCCTTGGGGCTACTTCTGAGCTCGTTGTCTAGGTGGTCCCCTCATATTCAGTCTTTCATCCAGTATGGGGATCTGAATTTCAATGCAGGGGTCACTAGGCTGCTCCCTATTAGAGAACTTTCCATTCATGGTTGGTGGAGACTGGTGCATGGTACCAAAAAGACAGGCAGAATAGTCACAGGGCAAGTTGAGGTCAGGATAGGCAGAGTTCGTGCAATACAATAAACAGGCAATAAGTCACAGCAGTTGGCACAAAAGAAATATGGTTATGAGGCAGAGGTTAGAACAGGCAATAAAGGGTCAGTATTGTACACAGGCAGAGATCAAGCACAGGAGGTCAGAACATACGGTAGCACTCCTTTGCTGTACTAGACAAGCTAGGAACCTTTTGCTCAGGCATATTCCCATAGGGAAGGAACCATATATACCCTGGGGCAGGGGTGTTGTAAGAGAGGTAAGTGAAGGCAGAGGCAGAGGAATGCTGGGAGTTGTGGTTTTTAGGTCTGAAGGGAGGGATGTTATTATCATGGAACTGTGTGTTGGAGGTGGCTTGGGCAGGGTATGTTATTTACATGGGACTTTATGTTGGAGGTGGCTGAGGGAGGGGTGATGTTATTTACATGGGACTTTATGTTGGAGGTGGCTGAGGGAGGGGTGATGTTATTTACATGGGACTGTATGTTGAAGGCAGCTGTCGGAGAGAGTGACGTTATTTACATAAGACTGAATGTTGAGTGGGTGATGTTGTTTACATGATATTGCATGTTGGAGGTGGCTGGGAAGTTGATGATATTACTTACATGGGACTGTATGTTGAAGGTAGCTGGGGAGGGGATGATATTATTAGCATGGAACTGTATTTTGGAGGGGGATGTTATTTACATGGGGCTGTATATTGGAGGGGACTGGAGAGATGGTGTTGTGTTATTTACACAGGACTCTACGGTGGAGGGAGGGAAATAGCATTATTTACACAGGACTGTATGGTTGAGGGGGTGAGGAATTATAATTCGTAAGGACACTAAAGGGCGGAATATAACTACA
This sequence comes from Rhinella marina, assembly GCA_900303285.1. Lineage (NCBI taxonomy): Eukaryota > Metazoa > Chordata > Amphibia > Anura > Bufonidae > Rhinella > Rhinella marina. Next base: position 7,257 of record ONZH01025974.1, on the reverse strand, counting down.
GGGGGCACTTCAGGGTGAGCATTATAACCGTAGGAAGAGATATAAATAATGGGGGCACTGTAGGGGCATTATAAGTCCAGGGGACATTAGGCATTCTTGTTACTACTGGGGGCTCTATGGGAGGGTCTTATAGATCTGCCTTATTTCTACTAAAAGAACTATGGGGGACTTATTACTATTGGAGGCTATACTAATGGAGGCACTCTTGTGGAGCATTATCACGGTTGTGGGCACTGTAGGGGGCAGTATTACTAATGGGGGCATTATAGAAAGGAATTACTATTGATGGGACTATGAGGAGCACTATTACTATGGGGGGGCACTAATATTTCTTCAGGATAGTATTTGGGGGTATTGGGGGGCACAGCGAGCAGCAGGATAACACTGTGGGGACTCCAGGTTGGGGGATGATGATAGAAATGTGAGGAAGCTAAGATGTCTGTGTGTCACACTCTGCAGAGATGAGGCGGCTGACAGACGTTGTCTGGAAAAGAAGATGAGAAGATCTACATCGGAGGAGACATCACCTGGGAGATCCTGGATGTGAGAAGTGTGTGCTGCTGTATAGCGGTGGTGGGGTGAGGGCAGAGGCGTAGCTAGAGGCTCTGCACAGGGGGGCGAAACATACTTGAGTGGGCCCCCCACTTAGTGGCATCCCAAACGCACGTTTCCAACTTCACAGGCACATACTACTAGTTGTGGTAATAATATTGTATTAGAAAGATGACTGTATAAACTGCTAGATCATCTATGCTGTTAAGTACAGTACAATAGACTTTCTACATACCCTAGTCTAAATACTCTACCACATAATGCAGAAAAATATAGGAGTAGTAGGAGTAAAAAACAAGGGGACTCCTATGTTAAAGGAGACCTGTCTCCAGTTTTTACATCACTAAACTAACAGTCCCCTGCCACCATCAGACCTCAGATCAGCAGAATGTGCCCCCATCAGACCTCACATCAGCCTACTGTGCCCCCATCAGACCTCAGATCAGCGTATTGTGCCCCATCAGACCCCAGATCAGTCTATTGTGCCCCCATCAGACCTCAGATCAGCAGAATGTGCCCCCATCAGACCTCACATCAGCCTACTGTGCCCCATCAGACCTCAGATCAGCCTACTGTGCCCCATCAGACCTCAGATCAGGGTATTGTGCCCCATCAGACCTCAGATCAGCGTATTGTGCCCCATCAGACCTCAGATCAGCGTATTGTACCCCCATCAGACCTTAGATCAGCAGAATGTGCCCCCATTAGTCCTCACATCAGCCTACTGTGCCCCCATCAGACCTCAGATCAGCGTATTGTGCCCCCATCAGACCTCAGATCAGCTTATTGTGCCCCCATCAGACCTCAGATCAGCCTACTGTGCCCCCATCAGACCTCACATCAGCCTACTGTGCCCCATCAGACCTCAGATCAGCGTATTGTACCCCCATTAGACCTCAGATCAGCAGAATGTGCCCCCATCAGTCCTCACATCACCCTACTGTGCCCCCATCAGACCTCAGATCAGCGTATTGTGCCTCCATCAGACCTCAGATCAGCATATTGTGCTCCCATCAGACCTCAGATCAGCGTATTTTACCTCCATCAGACCTTAGATCAGCGTATTGTGCCTCCATCAGACCTCAGATCAGCAGAATTTGCCCCCATCAGACCTCACATCAGCCTACTGTGCCCCATCAGACCTCAGATCAGCGTATTGTGCCCCATCAGACCTCAGATCAGCGTATTGTGCCCCCATCAGACCTCAGATCAGCGTATTGTGCCTCCATTAGACCTCAGATCAGCGTATTGTGCCCCCATCATACCTCAGCTCAGCGTATTGTGCCCCCATCAGACCTCAGATCAGCGTATTGTACCCCCATCAGACCTCAGATCAGCATATTGTGGCCTCCATCAGACCTCAGATCAGCGTATTGTGCCCCCATCAGACCTCAGATCAGCAGAATGTGCCCCCATCAAACCTCAGATCAGCCTACTGTGCCCCCATCAGACCTCAGATCAGCATATTGTGCCTCCATCAGACCTCAGATCAGCGTATTGTGCCTCCATCAGACCTCAGATCAGCGTATTGTGCCCCCATCAGACCTCAGATCAGCGTATTGTGCCCCATCAGACCTCAGATCAGCGTATTGTGCCCCCATCAGACCTCACATCAGCCTACTGTGCCCCCATCAGACCTCAGATCAGTGTATTGTGCCCCCATCAGACCTCACATCAGCCTACTGTGCCCCCATCAGACCTCAGATCAGTGTATTGTGCCCCCCATCAGACCTCAGATCAGCCCACCCAGCCACATAAGATTAAAATAAAAATCCTTTCTTACCTTTCCTGTGCTGCGGCTGCCCTCCGGTCCGGCGCTCCTCTGTCAGGGAAGACAGTGGAGCGCCGGACCGGAGGGCAGCCGCAGCGCAGGACAGGTAAGAAAGCTTTTTTATTTTAGTCTTATGTGGCTGGGTGGGCTGATCTGAGGTCTGATGGGGGTCCCTAAATACAAGTGAGCGCTTCCATAATGGAAGCACTCACTTGTATTCGCCTGATAGTATTCGCCCCCCCCCCCCCGATAGCTACGCCTCTGGGTGAGGGTCAACTGGGCCATATTCTTTGGGGCTTGGACCCCGAATCTTTTGAGACCCTAGCAACGCCCCTGCCCTGGAGAGTGCTGACAAAGGCTGAATAGAGATTAACCTGTATGTTCTGAACCTATAAGAGTCTGGATGAGTGCACGCACTATTGAAGTTTAGACCAGCTGGAGGATGAGGCAGAGAAGGCCGAGAGCAATGTGAGCGGAGAGCACACTGTTGTAAAGGGAAACTGGCTTAGTTTCCACTAATTAGTAACTTTTAGGACCAGACCTATTTTAACATTAGGGACCAGAAAAATACTTTTCAGTATTGCATCATGGCGTTCATAGAACCATACTGTTTTTTTTTTTTTTAGTATATTTTATTAGATGATGTAGCAATATGAAGGATTGCATATTTTGCTGTCCAAACCATCCCAAGAAAGTACTGTAACTTTGTCCATTTTTGGGAAAGCATCACTAAATGGACCTACAGTTACAGTATGTCGAATTGCAGGATGGGGTTAAAGAATAAAACTGCATTGTACAAGGTGTCCTTCCTCTGTGTATTGGATCATTTGTAATATGTGACCGGTTCCCTAGTGATAAACTGATGTTACATCAGGCCATTTACTATAAACTCCCAGATGATCCAGAACATGATAAAAGCAATCCTCACTGGTAATAGGATGTGCTTCTCTATCACAAGACACCAGGTACAGAGGAGCCGTGCTCTTTATTTCAATAACTACACATGAGACAGATAAGAACTTATTATTTAACACTGAGGTCATTAAGGCAGAAGCTTTTACAATGAATATATGGTCTTTGGCGACTTTCACACAGTCAGTGTTTGGTCAATGATGTCCATTAGTGATTGTAAGGCATAACCAGGAGTGGAGGTCACACAGAGATAAGGTAAAGTGGAAAGATCTGCACCTGTTCTATGTCTTTGACCCACATCTGGTTTTTTCTAACAAACACTGATGAAAATCACTGATCAAACAGTGTGAGAATACAGCCTTGTTAACATCCGTGAACCATGGACAAGTGCTGGTCTTGTTCTTCACAGACATCACATGTATCCATTGATTTTTATCTGTTTTAGGGCGCATTCACACTACCGTATTTTTTGTCCCGTGTCTGATCCACATTTTTCGCTGACCAGAATATTCATTTTTACAATGGGGCCTGTGAAAAGTGTGGTGTGCACACAAATTAGATACGGTGGTGTGAATGCACCCTTATCGACACACCCTTGTTTTTCCATTGACCGTAAGCCAGTGGAAAAAGAATGGGCACATGCACTACATTGGTCCATGTTGCAGACCACACATGCTCATTAAAGTTTATGGGCCCATAAAGACCACTGACAGAACACACATGCCATCTGCGTTCTGTCAGTGGTTTTCACTGACCATTCGTAGTCGACACTCTGGAAATTCCCTCTTCAGTCTAGCAGTGCACAGGTCTAAGACGTGGAAGACTGTGATATTACGTAGTAGATATTTAGTGATATATGTAGTGATATTAAGTAATATATTTCTTCAGTTAATTCAAAATCCCATAATAAGGGTCAGGAAGAGATTTGTTTTTGTCTTACATATGCTTAAAGGGTTCTCCTAGACAGGTTCCTTTACACGGGACGACACAGAAGCAGATTGTCTGGAACAAGTCCTTCTCGGCAATCACCTGCTCGTCGGAGGAGGAGACTTACATTTACATGCAGTGATCTTCTCTATGGTATGGAGAGGAGTGATCACTAATGCCATTGCTCGTCCCCATACTGACGAGTTTGCTGGAAGCAGATGGTGACTAAACAGTACGGTCTGCTGCGGGCAAAGAATAATTTTTGAGACCGCACAAGCAGTGGCGTAACTACAACTGACCGGGCCCCACAGCAAATTTTAGACGGGGCCCCCCCTCAGCAACTTTTTCGCAACTCCCAACTCACGCATTCCCCACTCCTATGGCTGGTCAAAACTGTTCTCTCAGACGAGGCCCAGCAGCCGCTCCGTCTGTTTCCTACACGTATATACTGTATATAATGTCATTGTATAATACTGTTGAGGGGGGCCTGACAATAAAATCTTTTAGTATTCCTCCTGAGGGGGCCCCTTGTGAGTCTGGGCCCCAAAGCAGCCGCTTCCCCTGCTTCCCCTATTGCTACGCCCCTGCGCACAAGTGATCTATTACCCGATAAACTATGTTTCAACCGTACATCTATTAATCAGCAGCACCTTTACACCGCCATATAAATGTTAACAAATGTTTCATTTATTTAACTCTCCTTAGAGATTACCTGCAGGATTCTTGGCCCATGTAAAGGTTCCTTTAAACAGGAATGGTCTACCAGGGTTGTGTCAATGGTGGCCCCACCATTAAGAACCACAGTGACCAGGAGCCACATCACATCCTCTTCACTTATGCCTCCATACAGGGACACTTTACATATGAATGGCAGGATATACACAGCTATATTCTGAGGAGATTGTGATGACAGTGTGCAGGGAGCAGGTTACTGGAAAGGAGACAAGGGACAACCTTTTGGTTTGCTTGTTGTGTTTCCCTTGTAGCTGTCTAAAATGCAATGTTTGAAAGGTTTTAAATTAGCATTCTTACCATATGGCAAGCATGATGCTGTCATTGCAGCCTAAATACAGGAAAATAGTGAGAGGAGTTCAGGAACTCTACGTTCTGCGTGATTTGGTAACTGACATGTCCCTCAGGAAAGCTGAAGGTGGAAGGAAGTTTATAAAACTAGTGACTAAGCAGCATTTCGTGGATTATACACAGGGGCAGATTGGGAACCTAAAGTGGCCCTGGAAAAAAATACCTAAAAGTGTCCCCATATTGTAGGAGGGTCTTAATTGACAGGAGGCGGGGCAACAAAAGTAGGGGTCAGCAATATCATAGCACAAAATACGACATATCACAATATATTACCCCAAAAGCTGTCCCTCTGAGTTGGCCATCAATAGCCATTTTCTCTCCCCCTCTTCCAGTTTTCTCTGATTAAGATATGGTGCAGAGGGCTTAGGAGGTGAGGTGCGGACCATAGTTGAATTCAGAAGGGCCGGGTACATGAGTACCTGATTTACACAAAGTTAATTACCAACGATAGCTTATTATGGACCCATCCAGCGGCAGAGATAGGGGCTTGGGCGGCCCCTTGGGTTTCGGCCCAAAAGGAAATTTCCCTATAAGGTCTATGGCCAATGCGCCATTTATTATACATCACTTGCACATTATTGTTTCAAGGTTTGTGCCTATTTTTGAAAAAGTGCTGTAACGTTTTACCTTTGTGGACTTAGTGGACTTTTATGGACTCTTTTGGACTCAGGCCTATATACTGGTGATATCTTTGCAAATATTGTTATAGATTAATTCTTCAGTTTCATGGTTTCTCTTCTGTGATTGAGCACTGGTCATCGATATTATCCTTTAAATTGTTGATAGACCTAATTTCAATATATCTGTCATCTGACATGTACAAAGAAACCCTAACAATCCCTCCCATACCAAGCTCAAGGCATCAATAACAAATCGAAGTAATGCCGGGTTGTTCTTGGCGTTACATTAGGCCCGGTCACTGTGCAGACCGGCGTTCTTTACAGACTCATGCGTAATGCGGCGTGTTCTTGGGTTACATTAGGCGGTCACTGGCCGGGGTCTTATACAGCTCATGTATGCGGGTGTTCTTGGGTTACACCAGGCCAATCACTGTGCCCGGGTCTTTACAGCTCATGGTAATGCGGTTGTTCTTGGGTTACATTAGGCCAATCACAGTGCCCGGGGTATTTACAGCAAGGTATTTATTGAAGAAGATACATCCTATTGAAGTTTGCAGCAGGATTTACAGGAAAATATCAATACAGATCAGATTTTGTGGTTGAAGCTTAGATGTTAATGTCTTTGTTGTCCCATCCTTGACCACCCCCGCTCAGTTACCACTTCACCCTTAAGTTCCTCCCGTCTCCATCCCCTTTCAATCCCCCCAAATCATATCATATATATATACTTTCACCTTTGTCCTATTTTCCTAAAACTAGTACTATTTCCATATATGTTATATAATGCTCTATACCTTCCATAACCTACGCCACATTGCCTCGTCCAAGATTGATTAGCACTGCCATATGTATCTCATAGTCTTTCTGTCTGTGTATATAAAGATATATATAAAGAAAAAAATTGCTCTAATACCAGCCTTACAGACAGGGTAAAATGTTTCTTCACATTGTTCACCTAACTCGTTAATAAACTGATTTTGTTTTTGATTCTAGACATAATTGTCCACACTCTTTTGGGCCAGCACTGTACATCCCAACTTTCATGAAGAAAACCTTTCCGACGAGATAAGGCTCTTTCAAGCTTATAGTATGGCTGCCTTACATCTGGAGGCTTCAGAGGCGGAGCTTGTTAACAGCTCATTTGCATCCCTTTCTTCCCAGAAAATCCAGAGGAGCATGTATGGCCTTAAAGCCTCCTCACACCGATTAAGGCGCTCTCCATAAGAAGAAGGAGTACCCCCCAAACCCTCCACATATAAGTGTTATAATTATCTAATATGGCTATAACATACATTTACTTCAGGACAGATTTCTAGAAGGTTTGTGATCACAGGATGAGGCGGAGGGGACGGGTCTCAGCCTCTGACTCTCCAGTTACTTCTTTCATCAGCG
>ONZH01025973.1:0-29143 GCA_900303285.1 Rhinella marina | reverse complement strand
CTTAATTGCCGGTGTGAATATGGCAGAAAAGTTTATTTTTCCCCTCTTAACAGGAGTCCGACTACTCTCTTGAGCGCTACTAGGAGCAGTACTACATAAAAAATACTGCATCTGCTGAGTCTGGATCACTTATTTTCATGTGGATGGCAGAATTTCATTACTAGGGCTTTTGAGCCATGCATAAATAATGTAGGGGACTCTTTAGCATGAGCTCAGAATTCTTCTCCATGAATAACAGTACCAGTGCACACTGGTGAATGAGCACTGTCGGACTGAAGTGCCTAGGGTCCACCAGTAAAATTCATTCTGGGGGCCCACCAAACAGATATATGCATATGTTACCCGTTCACACAGTAGCAGACAGCAGCAAGTAAAAATTTATAGGGGTCGCTTCAGCGATTTCAAGATAGTGGGTGCCTAGGAAACAAGTATACTGGATGGCATGCCTTGGTGTCTAGAAGTCATGTCAGCCACCGGATACATCTAAAATAATTGTTAAATAATTTTCCCAGTGTCACGGGAAGCCGGCGGCGCGCTCCCCGCTTGCAGCGCCGCCGGACTTCCGCTAACACGGAGCGAGGACGCGACAAGCATCGCTTCCAGATGCTGCGGGCCCGGCGTCCCCGCCCCCCTAGACACGAGCAGTGGGCGGTACTGAGCGCTGGCCCGGCAAGCCAGCGCTCAGAGTAATTATATATTAGGGGTACTGGGTCATGTGGCCACGCCACGCCACATGACCAAACTTGTAGCATATTTGAGCACTGGTCACGTTTGGCCAGCGCTCATTATGCAAATGAGGTCATGTGACGCTGGCCCCGTCACATGATCCATTGGAGGGCTTTTTAAAGCAGGCTAGTTGCCCTCTCAAATCGCCTGTGATTAGTTTCTCCTTTGATCAGTGCTTGTGCGACTTCTTGCTTGAATTGTTACTTGGATTTTGGACTTGGATTCTGGACTTTGACTTCTCTCTTGCTTCACCCCTGGTATTTACGTGACCTCCTGTGTTTGAACCCGGCTTGCTGACTACTCTACCATTGTGTTCGTTCTGTCTGTGTTTTGTCCGTCCCTTTGTTCCCTTTCCCTCCCTGCGCACTTATCCAGTGTAGGGACCGTCTTCGTGGTTTGTCCGCCGGCTGCCTAGGGCCGACTGAGGCAAGTAGGCAGGGAAAGAAGGGGGGTTCAGGTCAGGGCTCACCACCCTTGTCTCCCCTCGTGACAGAATCACAGGCCATAATTTCATGGAGCAGTTGCGGGCTCTCACGGACCAGGTTCAAGGAATGGCTCAAGCGATCCAGGATCTGGCCGAGAGGCTCCAACACCAGGAGCAGATTCAATCCGCTTCAGTAGTGGCTCCCTCCACATCCAATCCCATCGTGGAGCCCCATGTTAAGCTGCCGGATCGATTTTCGGGGAACCGGAAGGCCTTCCGTTCCTTTAAGGAGAGCGTAAAATTATATTTCCGCTTACGCCCCCACTCCTCGGGTTCGAGCAGCAGCGGGTGGGAATAATTATTTCCTTGCTGCAGGGTGATCCGCAGGAGTGGGCCTTTTCGTTACCCCCTGACTCCCCTAGCCTGCGGACTGTGGACGCGTTTTTTCTGGCCTTAGGCTTATTATATGAGGAGCCCGACTTGACTGCGGTTGCCGAGTCTCAGCTCAGGGACATTCGGCAGGGTAAACCGTCCCAGTAGAGGACTATTGCGCGGAATTTAGGAAGTGGTGTGTCTCTTCAGGATGGAATGACCCAGCTCTAAGAAGCCAATTCCGGGTGGGGCTGTCTGACCAACTGAAGGACCTTCTGGTGTGCTATCCTACTCCTGACTCCTTAGAGGCGACCATGACCTTAGCCATTAAGCTAGATCGACGGGTGAGAGAGAGACTGAGAGAACGTTCAAGCATTCCTCAGGTTGCCGTATTGCCTGAAATTCCTCTTCCTAGTCCATCTCCTACCAGAGTTCCAGAGGAGCCCATGCAATTAGGTGGAACCTTAAGGGACCAGAGACGCCTGAAGGGAGCCTGTTTTTACTGCGGTGAAATGAACCACTGGCTCCAGCAGTGCCCCAAACTTCCGCCCTCTAGGAGATCTCCGGCGGGGAGCAAGGTAACTCCAGCGGGTGTAAGGAGGAAAGTTTTGCTACCTATCTCTGTTACCTATGATCAAATTAAAGGGGGTTGGTCAAGCATTTGTTGATTCAGGTTCTGCCGTTAATTTTATTAATTTTGATTTTGTACAATCTGTGGGTATTCCGCTAGTTCCTTTAAGGGAGGCAATTCAAATCATTGCTTTAGACTCCACCCCATTAAATAATGGGAGAGTGGAGTTTTGTACTCCCGAGGTTTCTTGACTGTGGGAATTTCCCATACTGAGACGTGCTCTTTCCTTGTCTTAAGGGATTTTACCTGCTGACCTCGTTTTAGGTCTGCCATGGTTACAGGACCACAACCCTGTGATCAACTGGCCTGCAGGTGAATTAGAGAAATGGGGAGGTGATTGTTCCAAATGTTGCAAATCAATATTGCAGGTTGGAGGGACCACTGAGGCTCTTATCCTGCCCGGATATATCAGAGATTTTCAGGACGTATTCTCCATGTCCGAGACTGAGTTCCTCCCTCCCCACCGGCAATATGATTGTGCCATTGATATTACTGAGGGTTCCAAGTATCCTAAGGGCCGTATTTACAATCTCTCCACTCCTGAGCGTCAATCCATGAGGGATTATCTTAAGAAGAGTCTGGCCAAGGGTCACATCCGGCCTTCAGTTTCCCCCATGGGGGCCGGATTTTTCTTTGTTGGTAAGAAGGATGGAGGATTGAGGCCCTGTATTGATTACAGGGAACTTAACAAGATCACGGTCAAGAACAGGTACCCGCTGCCCCTTATCCCTGACTTACTGAACCAGATTCAAGGCGCCTGCTGGTTCTCTAAGCTGGATTTGAAAGGAGCTTATAACCTGATTAGAATCAGGGAGGGGGATGAATGGAAGACGGCCTTCAATACCCCTGAGGGTCACTATGAGTATTTAGTAATGCCCTTTGGGCTAAGCAATGCACCCGCTGTGTTCCAGAATTTTGTTAATGACATTTTTAGACCTTTTATTGGGAGGTTCATGATTGTATACATTGATGACATCCTTATTTTTTCTGCAGATTGGGAATCTCACGTTTCCCATACCAGGCAAGTGTTAGAGGTGTTACGTGAGAATAAACTATTTGTCAAAGGGGAGAAGTGTACCTTTGGCGTCCAGGAGGTGGCCTTTTTAGGATACATTTTGACTCCTTTTTCTTGCAAAATGGACCCAGCTAAGGTACAGGCCATCCTTGATTGGGTGCGACCCTTCTCCCTTAAGGCGCTCCAATGATTTTTAGGGTTTGCAAATTTTTATCGCAAATTTATTAAAAATTTTTCGTTGGTAGTCAAACCAGTTACTGATCTGACTCGCAAGGGAGCGGATCTAGTTAATTGGCCCCCTGCAGCGATTAAAGCTTTTGAGAAGCTAAAACAGTGTTTTACTAATGCCCCTGTGTTAATCCAGCCTGACCAGAGTGAGCCATTTATAGTTGAGGTGGATGCATCTGAGGATGGTGTAGGGGCAGTACTGTCCCAGGGGTCCTCCACCTTAACTAACCTTAAGCCATGTGCTTTTTTCTCCCGCAAGTTCTCATCTGCTGAGAGGAACTATGATATCGGTAATAGGGAGTTGTTGGCCATTAAGTGGGCATTTGAGGAGTGGCGTCACTTCCTGGAGGGGGCATTACATCGCATTGTGGTCCTCACGGATCATAAAAATCTTATGTTTCTGGAGTCTGCTAAAACGTTTGAATCCCAGACAGGCGAGGTGGGCTTTGTTCTTTACCCGTTTTGATTTTTATGTTACCTTTAGACCAGGAAGCAAGAACATTAAGGCTGACGCCTTATCCCGAAGCTTTCAGGCGTATCAGCCTCCTGACGTTCTTCCTGAGCCCATCCTGCCGGCTGACATCATCGTGGCCGCTACTTCGTCTGATCTGGCATCTGAAATCTCAGCAGGACAGGCATCTCGCTCCCACTGGTACCCCCTATGACAAACTGTTTGTACCCGGCCCATTTGCGTTTGCGGCTGCTGGGTGAGTGCCATAACTCTGTATTATGTGGACATCCTGGTATCAATGCCACCAAGAAGTTAGTCTCTAGGCAGTATTGGTGGTCATCGATTTCCAGGGATGTTCAGGCTTTTGTAATAGCGTGCAATACTTGTGCCAGATCCAAGAATCCCAAGACACGACCTATGGGTGAGCTACGTCCCTTACCCATACCTAGCAGACCATGGTCGCATTTGTCCATGGACTTCATCACGGATTTACCTTGTTCTGAGGGTAAAACTGTGATTTTGGTTGTGGTTGACAGATTTAGCAAGATGTGTCATTTTATTCCGTTGTGTAAGTTACCGTCTGCTAAGGTCTTGGCGTCTGTATTTTTGGACCATATAGTTAAACTGCATGGGATTCCAGAGAATATTGTATCGGACAGGGGGGTGCAGTTTGTGTCTAAATTTTGGAGAGCTTTCTGTAAGAAGATTGAAATATCTTTGTCCTTTTCGTCGGCCTTTCATCCGGAGACCAATGATCAGACTGAGCGTCTTAATCAATCGGTTGAGCAGTATCTCAGATGTTACGTGACTGATAACCAGCTCGTGTGGGCCAGATACCTGTCTCTGGCCGAATTTGCTATTAATAACCGAGTGAATTCCTCCTCTGGGGTTTCACCTTTCTTCTGTAATATGGGCTTTCATCCGCGCTTTGGTTCCTTTTCCTCATCCTCTTCGGTTGTCCCAGAGGTCAATGCTGTTTCTCAAGAACTGTGCACAGTTTGGGCACAGGTTCAGCTGAACCTGGAAAAGGCCCAAGGAGTCCAAAAGACTAAAGCTGATAAGAAACGTTCTAAGGGTGTGGATTTCAAGGTGGGGGACAGGGTATGGTTGTCGACAAAGAATCTACGCATGAAAGTACCATCGTATAAGTTTACGCCTCGCTTCATTGGTCCATACAGGATCACCAAGGTGATCAATCCGGTATCTTTTGAATTATGTTTAGCCGACTCCCTTCGCGTTCATAATGTTTTTCATATGTCTTTGCTGAAGCGTTATGTTGCCCCCATTGGACCAGAGGAACAGCCCTCGCCTCTGGTCGAGGTGGAGGGACAAGTGGAGCACGAGGTTGCTAGAGTCATTGATGTGAGGAAGGTCCGGAATTCCTTTCAGTACCTTGTACACTGGAAGGGATTCGGGCCAGAGGACAGGTCTTGGGTGCCGTTGACCAGGATGCATGCTGATTCGCTCATTCGGAAATTCCACCTGCAGCATCCTGATAAACCTGCTCCCGCTGATAAGGGTCCGGTGGCCCCTCGTGAAGGGGGGGTACTGTCACGGGACATGCGTCCTCGTCTCCATGGTAACGAGAGGCGGGTAGCGTCGGGCGCGCTTCCAGATGCTGCGGGCCCGGCGTCCCCACCCCCCTAGACACGAGCAGTGGGCGGTACTGAGCGCTGGCCCGGCAAGCCAGCGCTCAGAGTAATTATATATTAGGGGTACTGGTACAAACTTGTAGCATATTTGAGCGCTGGTCACGTTCGGCCAGCGCTCATTATGCAAATGAGGTCATGTGACGCTGGCCCCGTCACATGATCCATTGGAGGGCTTTTTAAAGCAGGCTAGTTGCCCTCTCAAATCGCCTGTGATTAGTTTCTCCTTTGATCAGTGCTTGTGCGACTTCTTGCTTGAATTGTTACTTGGATTTTGGACTTGGATTCTGGACTTTGACTTCTCTCTTGCTTCACCCCTGGTATTTACGTGACCTCCTGTGTTTGACCCGGCTTGCTGACTACTCTACCATTGTGTTCGTTCTGTCTGTGTTTTGTCCGTCCCTTTGTTCCCTTTCCCTCCCTGCGCACTTATCCAGTGTAGGGACCGTCTTCGTGGTTGTCCGCGGCTGCCTAGGGTCGACTGAGGCAAGTAGGCAGGGAAAGAAGGAGGGGTTCAGGTCAGGGCTCACCACCCTTGTCTCCCCTCGTGACACCCAGGCTTTTATACTATCATATGCTGGTTGACATGCTGTATGTTGCCTATATATAGCGCAGTCACTCTACTGGATCATGTGCTACTTGTGCAGGGGGGCTAGGGAACTAGGGGACCACTTTGCTCTGGGGCCCATCGGGGGATTCACCTGTACCCCTGTGGGCCAGTCTGAGCCTGGGAATGAGGGGGAAGAGTGTAAACTTAAAATTAGATTTGGACTGGATGTAGTACTGCTCTTAAAAGCTCTCGAGGGAGGTGAGACATTCCCTTTAAAGGGCTCATCTCACTTAAGCAAGTGGCATTTACCAATGTATTGTGATTGCCCATGTTGCCTCATTTGCTGGCTTGATTAATTTTTCAATCACATTATAATCATCATATTACTTTCATATTCATCATATTACATCATATTACTTTCTTCCCAGAATTCCAGGAAAGTACAACTGATAAGTCTCCTCATGCCGATTAAGGTGCTCTCTCCCCAAGGAGAGATAGTACCACCCAAATCCTGACTTAGGCCGCTCACCCAGTTAAGCCAGTACTCTCTACACTGCTCTGATGAGGGACAATCACCCTGAAACAGCTGTCTGCAGATGAGGTGCTGCTTATTTAATATCCGAGTCATGTTTCAAGGCCTATTTAAAGGGTTGAACATTGACTTATAGAATAGCTGCCTTACATCTAAATCTAGTGGCATTAGAGGCAGAGCCAATTAAGGTGCTTTGCCCAAGGAAAGTTTTTATATACTTCATCTAGAACAAATGCAAGGTTATACTTTCAATATCTATTAAGTGACTTTTATTGGCATAAATGTGTATAGGTCATTTGGACTTTGTATCTGAAGAGCTTCATCTTGCTGTTTTTATACTTCAATTTGAATTTTATGTTGTAATATGACTTGAACTAACTTTTTCAAAGACTAATGTAAAGACAATTTTTTGTTTGAAATCGTTACCTCTCATATAACTCGGACACATCAGTTTAAAAACTGAAGAGAAATAATTGGAAGCATCAGACTTGTCGACTTTTTTGTTTCCACTTTCTGATTAAAATAAAGATGCTGGAAGATAAACAATAATGGATAAGAACACCGGCTAAGACCTGGGGATACACATTGATTGGAAGAGAGGAATAAACGACTTTGACTGTGCTTTTCACAGTATAAAAGAATGTCTCATCTCCCACATGTTTAGATAGCAGAATCAATAAAAACTGTTATTATAATACACTGCAAATGTCTTTCTTTCCATTTTTATCTTCTGTTTGAACAAAGGGAAGCATGACGACTTTTTGAGCCACAGTCTAAGCTTCTAACACAGCCTTTGTCATTTTACTTTTTTACTTTTAGTCAATTGAAATACCAATTAAAATGCTGCTGTTAGAAAAGCAAATGATTGTTCAGATGGGTTCACACACATTGCCCTAAATAGTTTATCGTTTGTATTGACTGCCTTTTTCAAGTTAACAGTTTCCACTATAAGGGAACATAAAAACTCACCATGACTTTCCTTTCCACTTAGCGGGAAATAACTATCTGGCAGATAATGCAAGGAATATATACGTTCCTATGCTGTGCAGTGAGTTTAAATTTGAAGTAACTAGATGTTAAAGAAGAAAAGTATGGGATATTGTAGGTCATTTTATCAAATGGGCAAGTTGATTTCTTTTCTCTTTAAAGTGTTAAATTCATCCCAACTTGTTTTTAACTGGTTACTGTGACAGGCCACGTTAAACTACACCATCTGCTGGACACCTTTATAAAGACAAGGAAAAGCCAGTGGGTACCATTGTACATGCTTTGCCTTTTATTGACCAGCCTATTTTGCACCTAAGTGACTAAGCATTTTATTTTATTTATTCATTGTTGCATTCCAGAGGTTATTTTTCCATTTAAATAGCTGTATGAAGGCTTGTTTTTTTTTTTTTAATGTTTTTGAATTGCTGCATCAAAAGACCCATAGTGTGTTTATTTTTCAACTGAGCTGTCTGAGGGCTTGATCTTTTTTGGGATGACTTGTAATTATCATTGGTACCACTTTGGGGAGCATAAGATATTTTGATCACTTTTTATTGTGTGGTGAACAATGATGGATTAAAATAGGATATTTCGGGTGGCCGTCCAATAACCAAGTTAAAGTCTCCCATATACAGAAGTGACCCCTTCTTAAGTGAGTTAAACAGGGTAAAAGGTTTCTTGAAAAATCTAAACTGCCCTTTATTAGGAGCATATACTACAACAAGAGTGAACAATGTGTTATTAAGTTCACAAATTGAAATCACATATCTTCCCCCTTCTTCTATACGGGAGTCAATAAGCTTAAATGCAAGCGTATCCTGAATAGCAATAGAAACCTCTCTTTTTGCATCAACTGAGGCAGAGAGAATATAGGTGAAATGTTTATGTTTAAGTCTGTGAAGATTGGCTTTAAGCAAATGTGTTTCCTGGATACATCAGTTTTATCTTTAACAGCTTTACACCATAATTGAGATCTCTTGAAAGTACTATTAAGTCCTTTAGCATTAACGGAAGTAAATTTAAGAACCATCTTGAAACAGAATGGAAAATGCTAACAGCCGATCTTCATACAGTCCGGACCTCTCGAAGATAACAGAGACCCCTGAGAACTATAAGTAGTACTGAAATAGAAAAGGCTATAATATCTGGCAAAGAAAAAAACATACAAACTGAAAAACAACAACCAAAAGCAAAAAAAAACAAAACAAAAACAAACCAGAAGCACCGTAGAATAGTGCTCAAATGCATGCAACACCAAAACCCCAATAACAGATAGAATGTGGCATTATGGAGGGGTTGTAAAAAGAGTGTTCTCAATAATGGCCGGAGACAATTTAACATCTGCAAAAAAAAAAAAAAGGAGACAACCTGCTGAAGGTTCATTCAGTCATTCGGAGGATCCTGCTGATGAACATTTGACAATTCTTCTTCCAGGTAATGTGGTGAAGCAGGCTTGGAGATGACTTTGGAACCAGGAGATGGATTCAAATCAGGGGTGTAGCTATAGGGGGTGCAGAGGTAACAGTCAGTACCGGGCCCAGGAGCCTGAGGGGGCCCAAAGACCCTTGTACAACAGTATTATAAAAAGTGCATACTGGGAAGGCTCTGTTATAGATTTTACACTGCGGCCCAAAATCTTCACGTTACACCTCTGGCCGGAAGGAATGGCGTTGGGTAAGAATTTGGCATGGGGAAGGTGTGCCGTTTCAATTTTGGCCTCAAGCAGAAGGAAGGCTATATGCCACTTGCCACAAAGCACTGAGAGAAGGGGTCCCAAGGTGAACTCTTGCAACAGGGCCCATGAGCCTTTAGTTACACCCCTGATTCAAATGCCAGCTAGAAACCAACTACATAGCTTCTGCTGGGCTGGACGCCACCACTTTGCCCTCTGTTCCTTGAAATCGACAATTTGACCAGGAAGCCCCATCTATACGGTATTTTGTAGGACCTCAGGATCCTTGTAGCATCTTGGAACTCCCGCATTCTTGCAAGAGTATTCACAGAGAGGTGAGGTAAAGGAAAATGCATTGAAATCTCTTACCACTTTAACATGACAGAAGGTAATGAGGGCCAGCACATCCCTGGGTACCTCAGCAGAGAATCTCCTAGGTTTTGGAATTCTATGAACTCGGTCCATAAAGAGCTCCGATTGATTTTTTTCATAGTCCTGTTACCTAATGTTCCTGAATCAGAAAGTTGGGCAGTTGTTCAGGTTTCACCACTTCTGGAATACCATGGAATCTGATATTATTCTGGCGGGGACAGCCCTCCAAATCAATCACTTTTGCTTTAAGCGACACCAACTCCTCATCTTTTTCATTGGAAGCATCCACTAATTCGTTATGTGCTCATACAAATTCAGACATTTTATTCTCCAGATGAGAGTTACATGCCCCTATGTCATTAATATCTTTCTGTAAGGGAGTCAGTATAGCAAGAAAGTCCACCCGCAGAGATGAATGTAAATAACCTTTCAGGGCTTTCAGAAAAGCTTCTGTAACCAGTCTGTCAACCCCAGTATTGCTAGCGTTAACATTAGGCTGAGAAGGCACCACTGGTGTACAATCTCCATAATGAGTGACAGATTGTGAGCTATGTCCCTGAGGCCTTACTGTGTTAGAGTGATGCAGCTCTGGGGAAGCATCATGGCTGTGGTGAGAAATTGCCATACCTTGAGCTGCACAATCTGAATATTGTGCCTGTTTGATGGCAGGAGAGGTTACAGAGTGGACACAGACAGCAGAGGGCCCCTGTGCAAAGAATGCTCCCCCAAGCCCTAACCTATGGTGTCCTAACATTACATACAGCAATACAAAACTTACAAAACATACAGGGTAAGCCTACTTTCACACCTGTAGCACTATGCTCTGGCCACCTGATCTGGCAGAGAATGCAAGGAATTGGCCGGACACAAACTCAGGCA
The DNA here is from genome assembly GCA_900303285.1 of Rhinella marina. Taxonomy (NCBI): domain Eukaryota; kingdom Metazoa; phylum Chordata; class Amphibia; order Anura; family Bufonidae; genus Rhinella; species Rhinella marina. The sequence goes on along the minus strand of ONZH01025973.1, from coordinate 18,655 downwards.
TGCAGCGGTTTGTGTCCCGCTGATTCTTAGCATTTTTGCCAGATTGTGGCCGGATCTCTGCCGGACTCCATTATAGTTAGTGGGACCAGCGGGCATTCTGCATCCAGCAGTGCAGGAACCGGTGAATTCCGGCAGGCTGATATCTGCTGGACCAGCCTGCCAGGATCACTAACTCAGATATGAAAGTAGCCTAATACAGTGCCCCATACCTCTTCATATCCAGTGATGTCTCCTTAGATGTAGATGTTCTCTGTCCTCTTCTTCTTTCAGACCAGACCTCCATGATAATAAAGCCAGAAACCACGCTGCTTTATCTTCAAGAGGATTGCAATCCTTATAGGACCGAAATGAAAAGATTCCATGTAGCCCGAACACCGACTACAGTGTAGTTACTCCTTCCTCTCGACCACAATTCAAAAGTGAATTTATAAAAAGCACATCAAGACAATCACAATCGTACGAACAAACGCCTTTCCCGCGTGTCTAACCCGACCCGGGTTTCGCCTTCGCTTTGTTAGGGAACTTATTCGAAACAGTGTGTAATTTGAACCCACCGCACTAAAGAGACCTGCAGCGCGTAAAAAGAGTGTAGACCTGTTCTGGAGCAATTTTATTTTCAGTTTTACAGACCTTCATGATGATTTCTTTCAGCCTTCTCTTCTCTATGCAGAGTATGACAGACAGACATCTTATTTTCGTACTTTTTCGTAATTCTCCCACCATCTTGAACACCCCATCCTGCCACCCCCAATACTGAGACGCTGTGCTCCCCAATACTGTACTGAAGAAACAGTCCCCCTGAAAATACTAGTTACACACAGATACTACCACATTCAGTAATTATTGGCACAGAGTTCTTTAAAAATAACTGCGCCCAGGAAATTGTGCCCCTGACACTAATAGTGCAAACATAATGTCCCCCAAAAATAACTGTGCTAAGCTTAAACCGTAACAGAGTGCCCCCACAGTAATAGTGATCCCCAAAGTCCCAATAGAAATAATTAGTGCTCCCAGTAGAGCCAATATCCCCATAATGCCCTCATAATGTGTGCCAATGCCCCCTACTGTGTGCCCAAAAAACCCTCTTAGTGCCCCCAGTTGAGCCAAGGTCCACATAGTGCCCTATAATTTGCGCCAGTATAAAATACTCCTATATAGTGCCCCCATAGTGCTCCTCCTCTTGTCCCCATGGTGCCTGACATAATGTGCCAGTATAAAATGCCCCCACAATGTGTGCCAGTATAATGCCCTGTATAGTGACCACAGTAGTGCTCCTCTCCTCCCCTTCTCCATAGTGTCCTCTATGTATGCCAATATATAAGATAGGGCCCCTATAGTTCTCCTCCACAGTGCCCCCATGTGTGCCAGTGTATAAGATAGGGCCCCCAGTAGATGCCCCCATAGTGAATTCCCCTTCTCCATAGTGCCCCCATGTGTGCCAGTATATAAGATAAGGCCTCCATAGTTCCCCTAATGTGTGCCAGTATATAAGATAGGGCTCCCATAGTGCCCCCCATGTGTGTCAGTATATAGGATAGTGCCCCCATGTGTGCCAGTATATAGGATAGTGCCCTCCATAATGCTCCCTCCCTCCATAGTGCCCCCCATGTGTGCCAGTATATAAAATAGGGCCCCCCATAGTGCTCCTCCACCTGCATAGTGCCCCCATGTGTGCCGGTATATGAAAGAGCCCCCATATTGCTCCTCTACCTCCATAGTGCCCCCTATGTTTGCCAGTATATAAATAAGTGCCCCCCATAGTGCTCCCCCCTCCATAGTGCCCCCTATGTGTGCCAGTATATGAAATAGTGCCCCCATAGTGCTCCTCCACCTCCATAGTGCCCCTATGTGTGTCAGTATATATAGGGCTTCATAGATCTCCTCCTCCTCTATAGAGCTCCCCATGTGTGCCAGTAGATAGAATAGTGCCCTCTATAGTGCTCCTCTCCCTTCATAGTGCCCCCACTAGGTGCCAATATATAAAATAGTGCCCCCCATAGTGCTCCCCCTCCATAGTGCCCCCACTGTGTGCCAATATATAAAATAGTGCCCCCCCCATAGTGCTTTTCCAGCTCCATAGTACCCCCACTGTGTGCCAGGGCCCTTGGCATAGCGTAAATGAAAAAAAATAAACACTTATACTTACCTCCATGAGCCTGTCAGCGATGCAATGCAGGCCTCTTCCGGCCTGTGTCCTGCTCTGTAGGGCTCAGGTGGCGCAATGACGTCATCGCGACGCCTGCGCCGGCCTCTGATAGGCTGCAGGCACTAGGTCTCCAGCCTATCAGAAGAATGGGGAAGGGAGACGCTTCTCCCTCCCCTGCCCTGCCGCATCCATGTGTATCGCTGTCCTGAGGAAGGCGATACAGATGAATATAGAGATGAGCGCTTCCACAATGGAAGCACTCATCTCTCCCTGCCGTCAGCAAGAAGGGCCCCCGTCCGGCCCTGGGCTTCTGTGCAGCCGAACCGGCTGCACAGGCGGTATGTCCACCCCTGGCCAATGTGCCAGAGAGGAATAGGAGGACATAGCTGCAGTGGAGAACGCTGCATGCGCTGCTTTCCCAGAGAGCCACCATACGCTTCCTCTGCTATCTTGTGCCACGCTTTCAGCCAGAATAAACACAGTGAGTTTAGCAGAGACTGTTTTTTTCTTGGTCTTCTTCATGATGAAGTAGTTCAGGCTTTCAGTCCCGTCCTCAGACACCAATGCAGGTCATTAAAAAGTAGCTGTGTGCCGTGATCTAAGGCCTGCAGCCCTGGAGGTTAGCTGAATAGCAGCCTACTCCATACAGCATTAAAAGAAAGTTTGGAGCATATCAACCTCAGATCTAGGATCCAAAGCTCGATTCACTCAACACTAATCATCATATACTGATCCCTATAACTTTTTTTGTGATTATGTGTATTGAGCACTGTTTGTATGGGTGTGTATGACTTTTTGATCACTTTTATTCATTTGTTTGTGGGAGGTGAAATGTCCAAAGTGGTCCATTAGCATTGATGTCTATCAGACTTACACTATATTCCTATGGAGCCCATAGGCAGGGTCTCTATAGGATCCTATCTGCAGCAGCCTAGGATCATTCAGGAGGAGAGAGGTTGCTTCATACACACTATCCATTTCCCCCGATCTCCACTAGGGGAAGCCTGTGCAAGCCTGGGAGTGCGCGGAAGCTCGTACATTTGACCATGGCATCTGAATAGTTTTTAGAAATTCATTCTTGGCTTTGGCTTTCAAAACTACATCAGGAAACAGGAACACGAGGCCACAGTCAAAGGGTTTTTGTTTTATTAATTCCCGGAGATATTTCTGGACTGAATTTGCCACCATTTTGGTGTTGGATACTAGAGGGTCAGTGTTGTTTTGGCTGCACAAGATGACCTACATAATACTGTAGTTGGTTTCAATGTTATAGCCAATTAGTATATTTTATTTTTACTTTTTTTTAGACAATAACCTGAAGGTCTCTTGAGAAAAACATTGTGAAAAAAGGGAATGGTAAACAGAAAACTTTAACAGAAACAAAATATAATCAATCTTACGGCCATTGACTAGCTCCATTCTAATCACCCAAAGCTAGTCATGCATTATATTAAAATAACTGTAACAGAAAGGAAATCAGTTTTAGCACTTTATTTTAGAGTAACTTTACAAAAATGAAGATTCAATATTTTTTGCAATCTTTTTAATATGTTGTGGGAACAAAAAAAATCTACCTATTCCATGTGCAACCATTTGTTTAAATGAGTGCCACAAAACTCTATATTTCCTCTGTAATGGCTGCTGCAGGAGAAATAGGCAACTGATGGCATCTTCCATCCACATCTATGACAAGAAACAGTGTTGGACTGGGTTGCCTTGGGCCTACCAATAAAATTCATTATACAAATATACCTGCCCACACAGCAGCAGGCAGCACCAATATTCTATAAAATGATTGTTAAGGGGGTCTCTGCAACAACTTTAAGAGGGCAGGTCTTTAAGAGATACAGGCTAGCCGTTCTCTACACCTAGATGTTATTTCAGCCACCTGTTATATAACCTAGCCAGCTTTTTACATGGACACATATGCTGTATGCTGGCTACTGTATCTATATGTAGTTTAGTCAGTCTATTGAGCCAAGTTCAAGAGGAGGGGGATTATGGGCCCACCTTTCTAGGGGACCCACTGGGGCCTGCCCCAGTCTGACAAGAAAGGCCATACAACAGTAAAATTTACTTTCAAGGGATTATCTCAGCTGCAACAGAAAAAGTAAACTGCTGGTTTGAGCTAATGTGGATTAGCAGACTGAAACAGCGAATTTGCAAGTGTGTTTACATCTAAAGTGTGTTTTGTCTTAAGTATGATGTGATTAAATCACTTTAGAATCAGGGACTTCAGGAGGAAAGTGCATTTATTCATTTGATTATCATTTTTTATAACATTGTATAGTTTACCTTTTTTTTTCTGGTGTAATCCCTAGAAAGTGCTCAATGATTGACAAGCAGTCCAGTGAGCATCTTGCGCAGTGGAACAGCTGATTGAGGATGCATAGGGCTGTGCAAAATGAGAGCAAATTGCATGTTTGGAAGCCAATGTCTAGTATCTAAGGCTACTTTCACACTAGTATTTTTGCTGGATCCGGCAGTGTTCAGCAAAAACGCTTCCATTACTGATAATACAACCATCTGCATCCGTTATGAATGGATCCAGTTGTATTATCTTTATCATTGCCAAACGGATCATTTTTCTATTGTTCCAGATTGTGTCAGAGAAAACGGCTCTGTCATGACTCACAACGCAAGTCAATGGGAACGGATCCGTCTTGCTCCGCATCCCAGGACAGAAAGCAAACTACAACATGTTGCAGTTTGCTCTTCAGTCTGGGAATGCAACTAAACCGAACAGAAAGCATTTTGGAGCATTCCCTTCTGTTCAGTTAAGTTTTGTCCCCATTGACACTGAATGGGGACAAAACTGAAACTTTATTTTTCCGGTACTGAGCCCCTATGATGGATCTCGATACCGGAAAACTTAAACGCAAGTGTGAAAGTAGCTTAAATGAGCAAATTGCAACATTGAGATCCCTTGACAACATGGAAAAGAGTTTGCAGCTCATTCCACAGACAGGTGTTGGGGAAGATGAGGGTGAGGATGGTAGTATGGGGTAACACATAGAAAGTGGGGTAGAGTGCCAGGGAGACTATACCTGATCTCACACACCCCAACAAGTTTGCAAAGTTGGCAGATGAGGGAGATGTTCATTCAGGAATAACACTGCTGCAGCTCTGCCAGCCTGGAGAATGTAAGCTCCAGTAAGCAGTGGACCAGGAGTACAGAGCAGGTCAGACAGGTTCTGGTAGTGGGAGATCCAATACTGAGGGGTACAGATAGGATGATCTAGCACAAAGACCTGGATCATCAAATTTATTTTTGTCTTCCTGACGCTCGAGTTTGATATATTGCAGATCAGGTTGATAAACTAGTGGGAGGGGCTGGTGAAGACACAGCCATAAGACATATCATAGCGCTCATTGACACCAATGGCAAAGTTAGAGCTGCTCCACCACATGAGCTAACTCCAGTTTTTCTGGTCCAGCACTTTCTACTTGGCCCTGCTCTTTTTCTGTCTTCAGGACCTCCACAGATGGCCAATGTAACCAGTAGTTCCTGCAGCATATCCACAGTGCCATACGATAACATAACACAGCAATGAGCATAACAAACCCAAACCATATATATTCCAGAATCTGTTAAATAGATGCACATTACAGTAAAACATACTGAAAGAGCATTATATCAGATAAAGGCTGGAAATTACGGGCAGTTATCAGTAGTTTCATACATTTTAGTTGAGGGGTGTCTTTCCAAACCCTACAGCGTAGTGCAGAACTGGAGAGAGTTAGAGAAGGACAACTAAAGTAATAACTGGAATGGGTGGACTTCAGTACCCAGAAAAATTATCAAAATTAGGGTTATTCACTTTAAAAAAAAGATGACTGAGGGAAGATCTAATAACTATGTATAAACATATCAGGGGTCAGTACAGAGATCGCTCCCATCATCTATTTATCCCCAGGGCTGTGACTGTGATGAGAGGACATCCTTTGCATCTGGAGGAAAGGAGGTTTGTACATAAACACAGAAGAGGATTCTTTATGGTAAGAGCAGTGAGACTATGGAACTCTCTGTCTGAGGAGGCGCTTGCATGAAGCACCGCCTCCTCTTCAAACAGCTAATTGGTGGGGGTGCCGGGTGTCGGACCCCCCTCTGATCAGATATTGATGACCTATCATGATGATAGGTCATCAATATATATGGCAGGACAACCCCTTTAAAATATCCTAGTCCCTAAAAAAAATATTAAATAAATTAGATATTTTGTATGGAAGTAAGATGGCCTTGTGTTGTATTTTATGTAAAAACAATCGTCCAGCACAAACAGGCTCAATAAAAGAATAAACAAATTGCAGTAAAGAAATTATGATTTTATTACCACAAGTGATTTAAAGCTTTTAATTTTAACAAGAGCTATTTAAGTTTTATTTTTCCTAACAATATATTGAGAACATGGAACATTATCAGAATGCTTCAAAGCTTCCCATAATTATATGAATGTGATGATTCATAATAAAACCATGCTCAGAGCCTCTTTGTGTGCAGCCTAAACAATTCCTTTTTGTAGCCATACCCTTGAGTCCCATTAATCCTATCTATCAAATTCAGCACATAGCCCAATATGAAGCCAGTCATGCACATTCCATTAAAGGAGTTGGGCACTTTTTACATGAAATTGTAAAAAAGCAATAGATGGTAATTTATTTGTATGTGCAAGTATAACTGATTTGGTATTAAACCCCTGCTATTAAGGTGAGGCTGGCCCAGTATTGGCTATGTAAACACAGCAAACTGGAATCCTCCACATCTACAGAATGCAAGATGATGAGCTGTTCCTTCCTCCTTGCACTACAGAGCACACGCTGACATCTTTAGCTCACGTGCAGATACTTTACATGGAGATCTGCTGCTTGTATCTGTGCATGTGTTGGACCTGTCCAGCTACCACACAGCTACTGTTCCATTATGGAGGAAGCCAGAAAGAGCATGAATGGTTATCCCCTTTAAGATTAGCCACCATACAGTAAGTCATACCTCATGATGTGCATTGATTCTAATCACCAACATGGCAGAGTAAACTGTCAGATCAAGGTCTAAAATAATGTGTTATACTGGAATAAAATGTGCTTGAACAAAACAAGTGACTAGTTGGCTGCAATAAGTTGATCATGGAATTAACCCATAGGCAATAGCCATTATAAATAAAGAGGGTCATAAAGGTTATTTGCGCTGCTCCCCGCTCACACCAGGTCTAAAAACAGAGGGCGTGGGGTGGGTGGGAAAGGGGACGAGCTGGCGGGTGGATCCACCGCTAGATATAGGGGTTATTAAGACCAGCATCTAAAACACTGGTCTTAATAAATGACCCCCCATCCCCCAAAGGGTGCAAACTGCCGTATGGTGCTTTAATGGCACAGGCTCAGGAACTGAGTCCATACCATGAGTAACAGCTGACACTTTGCTGCTATGGCCTGGATTACTCTGATCACGGCCATTTTATCCCTCAGATACAACTCCCCATGCTCTTCAATACTGCAATGTATTGCAGTTTATGAGTGGTGACACGGTGCTACTAAATAACAAAGGTTTAATAAAGATCACTGATGGAAATCACTGACCATGTAAAAGGGGCCTACAGTGACTCTCTCCCTCTCATGTTCTCTCTTATTGAGTGTCTGATTAAAACTGAAGCTACTGTAGTTCCACCTTTGTACCATCACTACAGTGGTACTCCATTACTGCTCCAGGAACTACTACAAAGGATAATTGGTGGCTGTTCTGCTCTACCACATGAGCAAACTCAAATTCTTTCTCCTCCAGCAATCTCTACATGGCTCTCCTTTTCTTTCTCCAGGACCTCCACAGGAGGGTAATGTAACCAGTAGTTATTACACAGTGCCATAACACAGGGGGCATAACAAACCATATACCATTTCAGAATCTGTGAAATAGATGCACTTTGCAGTTAAACAAACCTATGAAAGAGCATTACAGCAGATAAAAGCTGACAATTACGGGCTCAGTAATATATAAATCAATGCACAAAATGAGTCAAATAATTCCCCATGGCACGGACTGTATATACTTCTTGTACAAATTTAATAATAGTAAATAAAACAATGAATGGGCATTAATTATATTAAAAACACAAATGTAAAATTAAAATAAAACAAAAATAAAATTATACAAAAATATGAAATATCTCCTATAGGTACCAATTAAAGAGGCCATAAGATCTTATGTATGCATGTTTGCAAATAGTTTTTAGATGAATAGTATATTGGTGCCTCAATGTCAATTATATGCCAGCATGAAAATATTCAGTCTACCTTAAAGGGAACCTGTCATCTCCGAAACACCCCCTGAACTAGAGTAAGCGGTGTATAGTGTAAGTGATGCTGAATCCGAATATGTAAGTTTTATCTTCATACTCACTTCCATTCCGACGCTGTGCTCCCACAAACCAGCAGTAAAATACATTGAGAGGACTCTTCTTTGAGCCCTCTCCATTATGTGAGTGAGCACTGGAATCCAGTGAGTGCATTTTAATGCAGGTTTGTGGGAGCACAACATCAGAATGGAAGTGAGTATGAAGATGAAAATTACATAATCAGACTCAACGTCATTTACACTATACACTGCTTACTCTAGTTCAGGGGGTGTTTCGGAGATGACAGGTTCCCTTTAAAATCACTCTTTAACATCACTCTGTATATATCCCAACAAGGAGTTACAAATATCAAGTGGGACAAGCAGCTCAACATCAATGGCAGTGGATATACAGTATGGCAGCGGAGCCAATGCTGAAAGCGCCAGTAAAAACAACTATATTTGGTGCAAAGCATGATCCAATACTAAGTGCCATACAGTGTAGCGCATGCACTGCTGAAACACTGGGATGCCAAGAACAACATGGGGCCAGACAGAAGCTTCTGCGGTCATGCGGTGTGTTAGAGCTCTGGAAAGAAGTATGCCACCAATCTCACAGCGAGTGAGTCCTATTGTAGCAACACATTGAAAGTTGCAGTGAGTATAAGAACAATATTTTACTTTGTAGGAACCACTTGCAGAGATATTTAAAAGTATATATCTGTTGACTATGTTACATTAGCTACTTGCAGGTGCCCAGATATAAAAACAATTAAAACACATATGAGACTAATTACTGAGAAAGGAACAACAACAGTGACAACACAGCATCTATTCCCTGATAATTGACATTGGGGTACCAATGTACTATTCATCTAAAAACAAGAAATTGCTATTATAATCCAGGGAAAGACTATAAAGAGGACCTTTCATGCTCCTGACATGTCTGTTTTAGTAGCTTCATGCATTCCCCATGTAATAACAATTCTGGAACATCTGTTCTTATGACTCTATGTTGTGCCATTCCTTTATTATTTCTACTAGAAGTTATGAATGAATTGCTATTAGCCTTCAGTAAGGGTACAGAGGGGTGGTAACTAGAGATGAGCGAGCACTAAAATGCTCGGGTGCTCGTTATTCGAGTCAAACTTTTCCCAATGCTCGGGTGCTCGTTTCGAATAACGAACCCCATTGAAGTCAATGGGAGACTCGAGCATTTTTTGCAGGGGACCGGGGCTCTGCCTAGGGAACGCTGGGTGAAAACCTGGAAACCTCAGAAAATGATGGAAACACCACGGAAATGGACAGGAAACAGCACGGGCAGCATGCATGGATGCCTCTGAGGCTCCCTAATTGCACCATTTTTCTAAATCTGGCCAATAGTCTGGGGATGACCCCAAGGCAATTTTCAGGGACATGGTAATGGTGACCCACTTAAAAATGCTGCCTGACAACCTGGCGGTGAACCCCTGATTGTCTGTCTTTCAATAAGATTGCAGTGTAAAGCATGGTGGTGAGCCTCAGTAATAAGATTGCAGTGTAAAGCATGGTGGTGAGCCTCAGTATGACTTTTTAGATGGAGATTGCATGTGGTCACATACTCCCTGGAATCCCGTAGTCACCCCTTCTCTGATGTGCTACCCCAGAACATTCTCTGCCCCAATTTGCAAGACCTTTTGCAGTCTCCGTGTGCTGACAGTGGGGATTTACCAGTGTTGTCTGAGGAGGTGGTGGACAATGGCGAGACACAGGTGTCGGGGGGGTGAGGTAGTTGAAAGTGAAGCAAGTTACGGTATGGTATGTATTCTTCTGAGTTTAATACCGTATACGGCACCTATCCGGAAAAATAGTTTGGAGAGAGAGAAAGATAGGAAAAAGACGTAAATTGTTTGGAGAGAGGGCCTGTAGGTGGGAAGCAGGCTGGGGGGAAGGAGGTTGAGCTGGAAGAGCCAGAGGAGTGCCCCCTGGGCTAGCGTGTGTGGTGGTGACAACAGCCGGATGGAGTTAGAATGATGACACAGGACCCCAACTTAAAAATTTAGCATCAACCGGTACAATTGTCAATTATGAGCTTGATCAAGTGTGACATGACTTTTTAGATGGAGATTGCATGTGGTCACGTACTCCCTGGAACCCCGTAGTCACCCCTTCTCTGATGTGCTACCCCAGAACATTCTCTGCCCCAATTCGCAAGACCTTTTGCAGTCTCCGTGTGCTGACAGTGGGGATTTACCAGTGTTGTCTGAGGAGGTGGTGGACAATGGCGAGACACCGGTTTCAGGGGGTGAGGTAGTTGAAAGTGAAGCAAGTTACATTGGGGGGACTTTCTCATGATGGGACAGATTCAACTTGAGTGGATCAGGCACAGGAACAGATCAATTTTTTTTTTTTTGTGTTTATTTAACTTTTATTTAGCACAAATAACCACAGAGATATTTATTCGTTCCCTTCGCTGCGCAGTCTGGCGTTGGGGTTCGTCACTTTGATGGCGAGCTGTGCCGCTCTCTCCACAATGGTCTTTCGGTTCTTTGAGGAGACGTTGTGGGCGATTTCTGCACAGAAGGACTTGTTGCTCATCAACAGAACCTCGAGCTCCTTGACATTGTGGACCAGTAATTTGCGGAACCCTGTGGGCAGCATGTGTTTGGTCTTCTTGTTGCTACCGTATCCAATGTTGGGCAATATAGATACGCAGGTAATATTATTTTTCACACCTATCCCAAAAAAAAACTGGAAAATGGAACTGGAGAGAGGGCCTGAAGTTGGACTTCCGGAAAAATTGTTTGGAGAGAGGGCCTATAGGTGGACCTCCGGAAAAATTGTTTGGACAGAGGGCCTGTAGGTGGACCTCCGGAAAAATTGTTTGAAGAGAGGGCCTGTAGGGGGCCCTCCTGAAAAATTGTCGTAAAAGAGTGCCAGTTGGACCTCTGAAAAATGGCGTTTTTTTGGTCAGCGTTAGGCAAAGACAATATGGAGGAGTAGGAGGAGTAGGAGGAGTAGAGAAGAGGAATCGGATACATAAGTAATGTTAATCTTTAGCTGCTTTCCCGCGGAGGAGATTTGAATTCCGGTGAAATCCAGGCTTTGTTCATTTTAATAAGCGTCAGCCTGTCAGCGCTGTCAGTTGACAGGCGTGTACGCTTATCGGTGATGACGCCACCAGCTGCACTGAATACCCGCTCTGACAGCACGCTAGCGGCAGGGTAGGCCAGCACCTCCAAGGCGTACAGCGCCAGTTCAGGCCACGTGTCCAGCTTTGAAACCCAGTTATTGTATGGAGCAGAGTGATCCCTACGGACGTTGGTATGGTCAGCTAGGTACTCCCTCACCATCCTTCTGTACAGCTCCCCCCTACTCTGCCTAGACTGGGGACAGGTGACAGTGTCTTGCTGGTGTGACATAAAACTGGCACAGGCCTTGGAGAGCGTTCCCCTGCCAGTGCTGGACAAGCTGCCTGCTCGCCTCCTCTCCCCCGCTACTTGGCCCACAGAACCATGCCCTCTGCCGCTAGCAGCGTCAGATGGGAAGGATTGTTTCAGCTTGTGCACCAGGGCCTGTTGATATCTATTCACTCTCATACTCCTTTCCTCTGCAAGGATGAGAGTGGAAAGGTTCTGCTTGTACCGTGGGTCCAGGAGAGTGAACACCCAGTAATCGGTGTTTGAAAAAATGCTTCTAACGAGAGGGTCACGGGATAGGCAGCCTAACATGAAGTCTGCCATGTGCGCCAGAGTCCCAACACTCTCCTCACTGGCATGACTCTCCATTTCCTCCTCCTCCTCCTCCTCCAAGTCCTCCTCTTAAGCCCATACACGCTCAAGAGTTAAGGACTGAGCACTGGTACCCTCTACTGTCTCGCCAACATTCTCCTCCTCTTCCTCCTCATCCTCATCCCCCTCCTCCGATACGCACTGAGAAACAGACCGGAGGGTGGTCTGGCTATCAAGCGACGTATCTTCCTCCACCGTCTCTTGTGACAAGCGCAAAGCATCCGACTTGATGCTGAGCAGTGAGTTTTTTTAACAGGCAAAGCAGCGGGATGGTGAGGCTGATAATGGCGGCATCGCCGCTGACCATCTGTGTTGACTCCTCAAAGTTGCTCAACACCTGGCAGATATCAGACATCCACGTCCACTCCTCATTTTAGACTTGAGGAATCTGACTGACCTGACTACCAGTTCTGGTGGAAGTTGACATCTGGCAGTCTACAATCGCTCTGCGCTGCTGGTAAACTCTGGATAACATGTTTAATGTTGAATTCCATCTCGTGGGCACGTCGCACAACAGTCGGTGAGCGGGCAGTTGTAGGCGGCGCTGCGCTGCCCTGAGAGTGGCAGCATCTGTGCTAGACATGCGGAAATGCGCACAGATGCGGCGCACCTTGGTGAGCAAATCAGACAGATTGGGGTATGTCTTGAGGAACCGCTGAACTATTAGATTGAACACGTGGGCCAGGCATGGCACATGTGTCAGTCTGCCGAGTTGCAGAGCCACCACCACGTTACGCCCGTTGTCACACACAACCATGCCTGGCTTGAGGTTCAGCGGTGCCAGCCACAGATCGGTCTGCGCCGTGATGCCCTGTAACAGCTCTTGGGCGGTGTGCCTTTTGTCACCTAAGCTCAGCAGTTTGAGCACCGCCTGCTGGCGCTTACCCACGGCAGTGCTGCTGCGCCTAGAGCTACCGACTGAAGGCGCCGTGCCCACGGATGGTAATTCGGAGGAGGTGGAGGAGGAGGGGTCGGAGGAGGAGGCATAGGACGTCTGAGAGACCGTGACCGAGGTAGGCCCCGCAATCCTCGGTGTGGGCAGTACATGAGCGGCCCCAGGGTCAGTCTCGGTCCCAGCCTCCACCAAGTTAATCCAATGTGCCGTCAGTGAGATGTAGTGTCCCTGCCCGGCAGCACTTGTCCACGTGTCCGTGGTTAGGTGGACCTTCTCAGAAACAGCGTTTGTCAGGGCACGGAGGATGTTCTCTGACACGTGCTGGTGTAGGGCTGGGATGGCACATCGGGAAAAATAGTGGCGGCTGGGGACCGAAAACCGAGGGGCAGCCACCGCCATGAGATTGCGAAAGGCCTCGGTCTCTACCAGCCTATAGGGCAGCATCTCAAGGCTAAGCAATTTGGAGATGTGGACATTGAGGGCTTGGGCATGTGGGTGGAACTGTATTTCCTCTTGCGCTCCAGCGTCTGCTGTAAAGACAGCTGAAAGCTGCGCTGGGACACATTGGTGGACACTGTGGAGGATCGTGGAGGCGAAGGTGTGGTTTTCCGGCGGGAGGCGCTCTTGCCGGGGTCCTGGGCAGGGGGTTGACTAGCAGAGGCAGCAAGTGACACAGGGGAAGGAGCAGTGGTGTGACCCGCAGGAGGTGGTGAACGGCCTTGGTTCCATTGAGTGGGGTGTTTAGCACTCATATGCCTGCGCATGCTGGTAGTGGTTAGGCTAGTAGTGGTGGCACCCCTGCTGATCCTGGTGTGGCACAGGTTACACACCACAGTCCGTCGGTCATCCTCACTTTCTTTAAAGAACCTCCAGACTTGCGAACATCTAGGCCTCGCCATGGGAGCTTCACTACGTGAAACAGTTGCTGCTGATGCACCAGCTCTGGCCCTGCTTCTCCCTCTGGCCACACCACTGCCTATTCCAACCTGTTCTGGTGCAGCACTTGCCTCCGCCTCAGAGGCACTGTCTTCACTCGGCTTATCAACCCAGCTTGGGTCAGTCACCTCGTCATCCTCCGATTCCTCAGTCTGCTCCCCCCTCGGACTTCCTGCCCTGACAACAACTTCACCACTGTCTGACAACCGTGTCTCCTCATCGTCCGACACCTCTTTAAAACTTCTTCCATTAACTCAACATTGTCATCATCATCATCACCCACAGACTGCGACAGTTGGAAAACTTGGGCATCGGGAACGAGGTCAGCAGCAACCTGAGAAGTGGTTTGTGACTCTGGAAAGGGTCCAGAAAACAGATCCTGAGAGTATGCTGGATCGCATTCCAAATTTTCCTGGGAGGGGGCAGACTGGGGTGGAAGGAGGTTGAGGTGGAGGAGCCAGAGGAGTGCTCCCTTGGGTAACGTGGGTGGACTGCGTGGAAGACTGACTGGTGGACAAATTACTTGAAGCATTGTCCGCAATCCACATCAGCTGTTCACACTTTTGTGGTTTCAACAGTCCTCTACCACGTGTCCCTGTAAGTTGAGACATGAAGCTAGTGAGTGTAGCTCTGCGGCGTTCCCCTGCTCCCACATCAGCAGGTACTGTCTCACCCTGCCCAGGACCATGGCCTCTGCCCCCTGCAGTAATTGAATGCCCACGCCCTCGTCCTCGACTCTTAGCCCTGGGGTTCAACATTTTCAGTATATAAGTGTCTTATATAAAAAATAAAAAATAAATGGGCCTGCTGTACTGAAACCCACAAACTTGTTCAGTCTGGTTTAATTAAGTGACGTACAGAAAGTGTCACCTGGACAGAAAATACGGATTGGAGTGAGTGTAATGTACTGTGACACACAGAATGTTTCCACGCAGCTGTGTGAAATGGATTTGTATCACTGAGCTAAAACAACTAAAAAACTATTTTTTTTAATTTTTTTTTTGGAGTTTTGTTTTATTGGGAACGTGACGTGCAGAAACTATCGTAGAGCTAACTGACACCCTACTGACGGTGGCTATTTAGACTGCGAACCAGACAAATGTCGCACAGAGATTTTTGGGATCAAGATATATACGTGACAGGCAGCAAAAGACTTGGTGGTATTAAGTGACGTACAGAAAGTGTCACCTGGACAGAAAATACGGATTGGAGTGAGTGTAATGAACTGTGACACACAGAATGGTTCCAGGCAGCTGTGTGAAATGGATTTGTATCACTGAGCTAAAACAACAAAAAAAACTATTTTTTTTTTTTTTTTTTTTTTGGAGTTTTGTTTTTTTGGGAACGTGACGTGCAGAAACTATCGTAGAGCTAACTGACACCCTACTGACGGTGGCTATTTAGACTGCGACCCAGACAAATGTCTCACAGAGATTTTTGGGATCAAGCTATATACTTGACAGGCAGCAAAAGACTTGGTTGTATTAAGTGACGTACAGAAAGTGTCACCTGGACAGAAAATACGGATTGGAGTGAGTGGACAGCTGAACTGTGACACATAGAATGGTTCCACGCAGCTGTGTGAAATGAATTTGTATCACTGAACTAAAACAACTAAAAAACTATTTTTTAAAAAAATTTTTTTTTGGAGTTTTGTTTTTTTGGGAACGTGACGTGCAGAAACTATTGTAGAGCTAACTGACACCCTACTGACGGTGGCTTTTTAGACTGCGACCCAGACAAATGTCGCACAGAGATTTTTGGGATCAAGCTATATACGTGACAGGCAGCAAAAGACTTGGTTGTATTCAGTGACGTACAGAAAGTGTCACCTGGACAGAAAATACGGATTGGAGTGAGTGTGCTGAACTGTGACACACAGAAAGGTTCCACGCAGCTGTGTGAAATGGATTTGTATCACTGAGCTAAAACAACAAAAAAACCTTTTTTAAATTTTTTTTTTTTTGGAGTTTTGTTTTTTTGGAACGTGACATGCAGAAACTATCGTAGAGCTAAATGACACCCTACTGACGGTGGCTATTTAGACTGCGACCCAGACAAATGTCACACAGAGATTTTTGGGATCAAGCTATATACGTGACAGGCAGCAAAAGACTTGGTTGTATTAAGTGATGTACAGAAAGTGTCACCTGGACAGAAAATACGAATTGGAGTGAGTGGACAGCTGAACTGTGACACACAGAATGGTTCCACGCAGCTGTGTTAAATGGATTTGTATCACTGAGCTAAAACAACTAAAAAACTATTTTTTTTTTTATTTTTTTTTTAGTTTTGTTTTTTTTGGGAACGTGACGTGCAGAAACTATCGTAGAGCTAACTGACACCCTACTGACGGTGGCTATTTAGACTGCGACCCAGACAAATGTTGCACAGAGATTTTTGGGATCAAGCTATATACGTGACAGGCAGCAAAAGACTTGGTTGTATTAAGTGACGTACAGAAAGTGTCACCTGGACAGAAAATACGGATTGGAGTGAGTGGACAGCTGAACTGTGACACACAGAATGGTTCCACACTACTGTGTATAATGGATTTGTATCACTGAGATATAACATTAAAAAAAAGGGGGTTATATATGGCGATAGCTGCACTACTAGTGCCAGGCTGCCAG
This sequence comes from Rhinella marina, assembly GCA_900303285.1. NCBI lineage: Eukaryota > Metazoa > Chordata > Amphibia > Anura > Bufonidae > Rhinella > Rhinella marina. Next base: position 1,950 of record ONZH01025973.1, on the reverse strand, counting down.
CCAAGCCAGGAGACAAAAAAAAAATGTCTTGTAGCCCTTAGAAGGGCTGTTGGGTTCTTTGTGGGTGATTCCTGCCTAACAGAGAACTAAATGCAGGCCCTAACACTCTCCCTGAAACGCAGCAGCTCTATCCCTAACGACATCCAGACAGCATCTGAGCCGAGCACCACGGCCAGTCACTAGTATATTCCAGGGTCACCTGATCAGGCCAGCCAACCCCTGCTATCGACATGTAAGGGCCTCACGTGATGCTGGGTGTACCGCAGAGTCTCCTGGCTTGTGATTGGCTGAGTTTATAGGCGGCAAAAATGCACGATGCGGAAGTTGCCATTTCCTCGAGCATGGCGAGATACTCGTCCGAGCACCGAGCACTTACGAGTACCCTAATACTCGAACGAGCACCAAGCTCGGACGAGTATGCTCGCTCATCTCTAGTGGTAACCAGTTTGGTGTATGATTTTGTTTTATTTTAATTTTTTAAATATAATTAATGTCCATTCTTTGTTTTATCTACTATTATTACATTTACACAAGAAATGTATACAGTTCGTCCCTTGATTGTTTGCCCCATTATAGTACATTTATTTTTAATTTTTGATGATATACAGTGTAAGACACATAGAGCTGTGTTATATCACTCTGCATGTTAGACAGTTTATATATTTACTAGTGATGATCGAGCACCCCAATGATCAGGTGCTCGGGTGCTCTGGCTGAACACTAGGTGGTGCTCGAGTGCTCGGCCGAGCACCCAAGTATAATGGAAGTCTATGGGAGAAGACCAGGGACCCCCTGCTCTGCAGAGGGGAGGGTGTCTGGTTGATAGGGAAACGTGAGAAAATGGTGGAAACACCACAGAAATGGTTAGGGAACAGCATGGGGATAATGTCGGGATGCATCTTGGACACCGAAGTCGATGCTGTTAACGATGATGTTCGAGTATTACTCCACTTTTATGGAATGACAAAAATATCCCCCCAAAACCCAAGACAACATCGATTTTAGAGGAAATATATATTTACTTGTACGTAAAGCGCAACTAGCAGCACGCCCTCACCCCTAATGTTTTACACTGTCAGATCAGCAGCAGACACTCGCCCCGAATGTTTTACACGGTCAGCTCATCAGCAGACCCTCATCCCAAATGTTTTTGAGTGTCAGCAGCACTGAACGTCACCTTTTCAGGATGAGGACCAAACTGAAGTAGTAACATAGTAACATAGTAACATAGTTTATAAGGCCAAAAAAAGACATCTGTCCATCCAGTCCGGCCTGTTATCCTGCAAGTTGATCCAGAGGAAGGCAAAAAACCCCTGTGAGGTAGAAGCCAATATTCCTCACTTTAAGAGAAAAAATTCCTTCCCAAAGAGGAAGTAGTGGACGATGGAATCACTGGCCCAACATGGGAAGGAGGCAAGCTGAGCGAGGAAAGCAGTACAGAGAGGGAGGGATGCGCAGCACCGAAACAGGCTGTAAGAGGCGGCGGGGTGGCAAAAGGGAGAAGGCAGGCCACACCAACAAGTGTGGACGATAAAAGAATTGTCATTTGCAACCTGTGCCGTACCAAAATGAGCAGGGACATGAACACTAGCAACCTGACCACCACCAGCATGATCTTCATGGCAGCAAAGCACCCTGTGTTACGTGCTAGCCAAGACGCAGGACCAGATGCCTCCCGCCCTGCACCTGGACCCTCGCAAGCACCATCAGCGAGCACATCCACTTCTATGTCCCAGCACAGTGTACAGATGTCCATACCCCAGGCCTTTGAACGAAAGCGCAAATACCCAGCCTCCAACCCACCCAAAGGCCATAGCACTTAATGCACACCTTTGCAAATTGCTGGGGCAGGAGATGTTGCTGTTTAGGCTTGTGGACACTGAGGCTTTTCGCAGTATGATGGCGGTGGCTGTTCCTCTTTACTCAGTACTAGCTGCCACTATTTTTCAA
>ONZH01025972.1:0-36141 GCA_900303285.1 Rhinella marina | reverse complement strand
ATGGTCCTTATATAGGGTCTGGTTCTCTATAACAGGATGGTCCTTATGTAGGGTCTGGTTCTCTATAGCAGGATGGTCCTTATGAAGGGTCTGGTTTTCTATAACAGGATGGTCCTTATGTAGGGTCTGGTTTTCTATAGCAGGATGGTCCTTATGTAGGGTCTGGTTTTCTATAGTAGGATGGTCCTTATGAAGGGTCTGGTTTTCTATAGCAGGATGGTCTTTATGTAGGGTCTGGTTTTCTATAACAGGATGGTCCTTATGTAGGGTCTGGTTTTCTATAACAGGATGGTCCTTATGTAGGGTCTGGTTCTCTATAACAGGATGGTCCTTATGAAGGGTCTGGTTTCTCCTATAAACAGGATGGTCCTTATGAAGGGTCTGGTTCTCTATAGCAGGATGGTCCTTATAGGGTCTGGTTTTCTATATGTAGGTCAGGATGGTCCTTATGAAGGGTCTGGTTTTCTATAACAGGATGGTCCTTATGTAGGGTCTGGTTTTCTATAGTAGGATGGTCCTTATGTAGGGTCTGGTTTTCTATAGTAGGATGGTCCTTATGTAGGGTCTGGTTTTCTATAGCAGGATGGTCCTTATGAAGGGTCTGGTTTCTATAACAGGATGGTCCTTAATGTAGGGGTCTGGTTTTCTATACAGGATGGTCCTTATGAAGGGTCTGGTTTTCTATAGCAGGATGGTCCTTATGTAGGGTCTGGTTCTCTATAGCAGGATGGTCCTTATGAAGGGTCTGGTTTTCTATAGCAGGATGGTCCTTATGTAGGTCTGGTTCTCTATAGCAGGATGGTCTTATGTAGGGTCTGGTTTCTATAGCAGGATTGGTCCTTATGTAGGGTCTGGTTTTCTATAATAGGATATGGTCCTTATGAAGGGTCTGGTTTTCTATAGCAGGATTGTCCCATGGATGGTCCTTATGTGGTCTGGTTTTCTATAACAGGATGGTCCCTTATGTAGGTCTGGTTTTCTATAGTAGGATGGTCCTTATGTAGGGTTGGTTTTCTAACAGGATTGTTCATGGTCCTTATGTAGGGTCTGGTTTTCTATAATAACGATGGTCCTATGAAGGGTCTGGTTTCTCTATAGCAGGATGGTCCTTATGTAGGGTCTGGTTTTCTATAGTAGGATGGTCCTTATGTAGGTCTGGTTCTCTATAAGAGGATGGTCCTTATGAAAGGGTTTCTGGTTTTCTATAACAGGATGGCCCTTATGAATGGTCCTTATGTAGGGTCTGGTTTTCTATAACAGGATGGTCCTTATGAAGGGTCTGGTTTTCTATAGCAGGATGGTCCTTATGTAGGGTCTGGTCTGGGTTTCTATATAGCAGGATGGTCCTTATTATGGTAGGTCTGGTTTTCTTATAGCAGGATGGTCCTTATTATCGGGTTTTCTATAGTAGGTCCTGGTTTTCTATAGTAGGATGGTCCTTAGGGTCTAACAGGATGGTCTTATGTAGGTCTGGTTTTCTATATGGTCCTTATGTAGGGTCTGGTTTTCTATAGCAGGATGGTCCTTATGTAGGGTCTGGTTTTCTATAGTAGGATGGTCCTTATGTAGGGTCTGGTTCTCTATAAGAGGATGGTCCTTATGAAGGGTCTGGTTTTCTATAACAGGATGGTCCTTATGAAGGGTCTGGTTTTCTATAACAGGATGGTCCTTATGTAGGGTCTGGTTTCTATATAGGATGGTCCTTATGGTTAGGGTCTGGTTTCTATAACAGGATGGTCCTTATGTAGGGTCTGGTTTTCTATAACAGGATGGTCTTTATGTAGGGTCTGGTTTTCTATAAGCATGGTCCTTATGTAGGGTCTGGTTTCTATATGTCCTTATGTAGGGTCTGGTTTTCTATATCAGGATGGTCCTTATGAAGGGTCTGGTTTTCTATAACAGGATGGTCCTTATGTAGGGTCCCTTGCTCTTTATATCTGAATGGGTCTCTAAAAAAGTCAGGTTCTCTAGATCAGCATAGGTCTTTATACGGTCAGAGTCTCTATGTAACAGTCTGACCAAAAGATTTGAGACGATTTTGGTTTCACAAAGCTTGCGCCCATCGGCGTAGGTAACTTGAGTACTCGGGGGGAGGGCCCTTTTCCTGGCGCACCCCCTTAGTAGTATGCCTCATTGTCCAATCTTCACAATAGTTTTGCCCAGATAATGCCCTCATGTGCCCCTCATGGAGTAAGCCCTCATGTGCCCCATAACAGTAATAAGTCCTCTGTGCCCCTTCATAGTATAATGCCCATTGTCCCCCCTTAAAAGTAATAAGGGTCATCAATGCCCCCCAGTTATGCCCACTCTCACAAGAGTAATGCTCTGTGCCCCTTCTTGTTATAATGCCCTTGTATGCATTAGTATCAGTCCCCTAATAGTAGTAATGCCCTCTATGCCCCTTTGTAGTAATATTGCATCTGTGTCCCTCCATGGTAGACATGCTCTGTACCTACTCGCCTTGTCCGTTTCTGAGTTCTTCCTCTCCCTGCAGAAACAGATGGATCTGCAGCACTGTGTGGGTGGAGCTTATGAGATTCATGTTTTGCAGCTCCACCTCAACGACCGGCACGTGACCGTACCTGCAGCTGAATGGTGGAGCCAGGAGAAGTCTTCCTGCTTGCAGCAGAAGCAGGAGAGATGGAGCCGGGAGCTGAGTACGGCCGCAGCTGCAGCGCTCATTGCTCTAGGTTCTGGTGCCCCTTGCAGTGCAGCGGGGGATCGCCCATCTTCCCCTTAGGTGCCGCTTTACAGCTTCATTGTTTTGGATCTTTGAGCGTTGCCCCTGGTGTTGGGACTTGCTCTTGAAAAAGGTTTTAATCCCATTCTTTATTTATGGTGGCGTTCTTAGGTAGTGAGTAAGCCAACCCCACTCATGAACAGTCTCAGGACGCTTTACTGTTAGCATGACACAGGAGTCATGGTAGCATTCACCTTGTGTACTCCAGACGGTCATTTTTCCAGATGTCCCAAACAGTCTGAAAGGGCTTCATCAGAAAAAAACAATATCCCAGTGGTCTGCAGTCCAGTCCCTGTGCTACCTCTGTCCTGGATGTTTTTCTGGTAGAGAAGTGGCTTCTCTACTGCCCTTCTTGACACTAGTCCATCCTCCAAAAGCCTTCACCTCACTGTGCACACAAAAGCAGTCACACCTGCTGCCTTTCCTGAAAAAGCTCTGCACTGGCAGTGACCTGGTCCAATAGGTACATCCTCTTTAGGACTTACACTGGCACTTGCTGAGCTTTCTTGAAGTCTTATTCACAGCAGTTGAACCTCTCTTCTTGAAGTTCCTGATGATCCAATAAATGTTTGACTCAGGTGCAATCTTACAAGTAGCAATGTCCTTGCCTGTGAAGTCCGTTTGAAGCAAAGCAATGATGGCTAAACATGTTTCCTTGGCGGTAACCATGGTTAACAGAAGATGGCAATGATTTCAAGCACCAGCACCACTTTTAAAACAACCAGCCTGCTCCTCTAATCCAATCAGATGCGTTGTCCTTGTTAACACTTTCTCCTGAGCTAAGGAGAAGATTACTGAAATGATGTTAGCGGGTCATTTTGTGCTTTTTTGTGATTAAAGCCTAACCTTTTAACAGACTTTGCATTAATCAATAGTACAGTGTGTGTATCACTTGTTTCTGTCATTTTTAGTAGCTTTTCACACTGTTCTCCCAGAGCCAGTGGGTACAGACTAGCTGCAATCCACTGCACACAGACAGTAGAGGAGGATCTGCTTCCAAACTTTTTGTTACTCAGACGCAGATCATGTAGGACATTATAGAGAACTTGTAGGATAACAGGCTGAACTGGATGGACATATGTCTTTTTTTTGGCCTAATAAGCTATGTTACTGACTTATGCTGAGATATACAGTGCCTTGCAAAAGTATTCGCCCCCCTGGAACTCTTCAACCTTTTGCCACATTTCAGGCTTTAAACAAAAAGATAGAACATTTTACATTTTTTGGTGAAGAATCAACAACAAGTGGTCAGAATTGTGAAGTGGAAGGAAATTTATTGGATCATTTACACTTTTTTTGTAATAATAAAACTGAAAAGTTGTTCGTGCAAAATGATTCGTCCCATTTCCTTTCAGTCCAGAAGTTGATCTCTGATCTCTGAATGATCCAATGTCGTCCTAAATGACTGATGAAGATACATAGAATCCACCTGTGTGTAATCAAGTCTCCGTATAAATGCTCCTGCTCTGTGATAGTCTCAGGGTTCTGCATCATGAAGACCAAGGAACACACCAGGCAGGTCCTGATACTGTTGTGGAGAAGGTTAAAGCCAGATTTGGAGACCAAAAGATTTCCCAAGCTTTAAACATCCCAAGGAGCACTGTGCAAGCGTCATATTGTAATGGAAGGAGGATCAGAGCACTGCAAATCTACCAAGACCCGGCCGTCCCTCTAAACAAGGAGAAGACTGATCAGAGATGGAGCCAAGAGGCCCATGATCACTCTGGATGAACTGCAGAGATCTACAGCTGAGGTGGGAGAGTCTGTCCACAGGACAACAATCAGTCCAACACTTCACAAATCTGCCTTTATGGAAGAGCGGCAAGAAGAAAGACATTTCTCACAGATATCCATAAAAAGTCACCTGGGAGACACCAAACATGTGGAAGAAGGGGCTCTGCTCAGAGGAAACCAAAATCAGACTTTTTGGAAACAATGCAAAATGATATGTTTGGTGTAAAAGCGACACAGCTCATCCCCCTGAACACACCATCCCCACTGTCAGACATGGTGGGGGCAGCATCATGGTTTGGGCTTTTCATCAGCAGGGACAGGGAAGATGATGGATGGAGCCAAATACAGGACCATTCTGGATGAAAAGACCTGAGACTAGGATGGAGATTTATCTTCCAACAAGACAATGATCCCAAACAGAAAGCAAAATCTACAATGGAATGGTCCAAAAATAAAGGTCTCCAGGTCTTAGAACGGCCGAGTCACAGTCCAGACCTGAATCCAATGGAGAAGATGTGGAAAGAGCTGAAAACTGCTGTTCACAAACGTCTCCATCCAACCTCAAAGAGGAAGAATGGGCGAGAATGTCATCTCTAGAAGTGAAAACTGATAGAGACATCCCCCAAGAGACCGCAGCTGGAATCAAAGTATTAATACAAGGGGGAGGAATAATTCTGCACGCCCCACTTTTCAGTTTTATTATTACAAAAAAATGATCCAATAAATTTCCTTCCACTTCACAATTGTGACCACTTGTTGATTCTTCACCAAAAATGTAAAATGTTCTATCTTTTTTTTTGAAGCCTGAAAATGTTTTGTGATATTTCCCCCCCCCACCCCCACTCATGTCAGGTGTAAAAAAAAGTGGGTGTGGCATGGGCGGGGAAGGGGTGGGCAGGCCCATCTCACAATTTTGTACACCTGTTTTAGGTGTAGAAAATGGTCTAAACGTAAGACCGCAAGGGAGCTGGCATAGATTTAAAAGCAGCGCAGGACCTTATTAAGACTGGTATCTAAAATACTAGTCTTAATAAATGTGCCCCTTCATATTGAGCTGCTTCTATTTGGTGTCTCTCTGGGAATCCTGTCTCATTCTGCTCCTGCTCACTCCTCCCCTTCCCTTTCCATAGACTTGTATTGACATGTGTAATATGGTCCTTCTGTGAGCTGCTCCCATCCTGGACAGAATTGGGGTTGGGTAAACAGCTGATAACATGAGAGCTATACATTTCTCACTTATGAGACATATTACAAAGTTTCTTATTGTCACTTGCAGTGTTGTGTGAAACGTTAGTGGCCATTTAAGTTAATTTTCATGGCAAGGAATGACTTTTAAAGAATTAATTGCTATTCATCCGATCACTCTTCATTACAAGGGCTGAAGCAGAAATTTTGGTTTTCACAAAGTCTGCTTTCTCAAACCATTTCTCCAGGACTGTAGTTTTTGCTCCTCTATCCACAGTTTGCAGGATTAATAGGGGGCAGGTTTGATGTAGTTTGCAGCTGGAGTTCTGTGGCCTCATGGATAAGGATTGATGGCCGAACACGTCACGGTTCTTAATCATTTCTTAGCTGAGATTCCAGACTGGAAAATGCTTCAAAAACAAAATGAAAGCCCTGGTGTTTGAGAAAACTATTGATTTTGCTCAAGGCTGGTAATAAAGAGAAGGCTCCTGTAGGTAAAATACTTGTAAGATGCATTTACACGGCAATAGCTGAGATCAGGAGTTCTGGGGTGATGGACTTCCACGTCTCCAGCACACGGGTCATTAGCCACTTCTGGGTCCAGGCTGAATGTCAGATTTGTTGTTAGTGAAGGTTCAGAAGACAGGGCACATAGGTGGGGCAGCACCAGTGGCATCCATTGTGTATGGAGCAGGGCTCCTCAGCAACCACACCAGGGATATCAGGCCTTAAAGAAGACAAGGATCATAATTAACAGAAATACTGTGGAAGGTGCTGTTCAAATTAAATATAGGAAGAATAAACGAGCTTTAGAACAGTCAATAAAACTCCCATGTGCAGGAGCTCAACTGGGTACCCGGCAGTGACGCTGCAACAGGGATCTGTACTGGAAGTAGTGGAGACCACAAGGATCTGTGCCGGGAGCAGTGGAGACCACAGGGATCTGTACTGGAAGTAGTGGAGACCACAAGGATCTGTGCCGGGAGCAGTGGAGACCATAAGGATCTGTGCCGCGAGCAGTGGAGACCACAGGGATCAGTAGTGGAAGTAGTGGAGACCACAAGGATCTGTGCCGGGAAGCAGTGGAGACCACAGGGATCTGTAGTGGAGACCACAAGGATCTGGCCGGGAGTAGTGGAGACCACAAGGGTCTGTGCCGGCGAGCAGTGGAGACCACAGGGATCAGTAGTGGAGTAGTGGAGACCACAAGGATCTGTGCCGGGAGCAGTGGAGACCACAGGGATCTGTAGTGGAGACCACAAGGATCTGTGCCGGAGCAGTGGAGACCACAAGGGTCTGTGCCGGGAGCAGTGGAGAACATAAAGGATCTGTGCCGCGAGCAGTGGAGACCACAGGGATCTGTAGTGGAAGTAGTGGAGACCACAAGGATCTGTGCCGGAAGCAGTGGAGACCACAAGGATCTGTGCCTGGGAGCAGTGGAGACCACAAGGATCTGTGCCGAGAGCGTGGAGACCACAAGGGTCTGTGGCCGGGCGCAGTGGAGACCACAAGGGTCTGTGCCGGGCGCAGTGGAGACCACAAGGGTCTGTGCCGGGCGCAGTGGAGACCACAAGGGTCTGTGCCGGGCGCAGTGGAGACCACAAGGGTCTGTGCCGGGAGCAGTGGAGACCACAAGGGTCTGTGCCGGGAGAAGTGGAGACCACAAGGGTCTGTACCGGGAGCAGTGGAGACCACAAGGATCTGTGCCGGGAGCAGGGGAGACCACAAGGATCTGTGCCGGAGAGCAGTGGAGACCCACAGGGCTCTGTACCAGAATCTGTAGTGGAGACACAAGAATCTGTACCGAAGTACGCAGTGGAGACCACAAGGGTCTGTGCCAAGGATCTGTGGCAGGGAGACCACAGTGGAGAGCCCACAAGGATCTGTGCCGGGAGCAGTGGAGACCACAAGGGTCTGTGCCGGGCAGTGGAGACCACAAGGGTCTGTGCCGGGCGCAGTGGAGACCACAAGGGTCTGTGCCGGGCGCAGTGGAGACCACAATGGTCTCCAGCACAGATCTACAAATCCAGCACGGATCTGTGCTGGCGCAGTGGAAGACCACAAGGATGTGCCGGGAGCAGTGAGAGACGAGCAGTGGAGATCTGTGCCGCGCGCAGTGGAGACCACAAGGGTCTGTGCCGGGCGCAGTGGAGACCACAAGGGTCGCAGCAGTGGAGACCACAAGGGTCTGTGCCGGGAGCAGTGGAGACCCACAAGGGTCTGTGCCGGGGCAGGGGCAAGGTTGGGGGCAGGGACCACAAGGGTCTGTGCCGGGCGCAGTGGAGACCACAAGGGTCTCCAGCACAGAATCTACAAATCCAGCACGGATTTGTGCCGGGCGCAGTGGAGACCACAAGGATCTGCGCCGGGAGCAGTGGAGACCACAAGGATCGGTGCCGGGAGCAGTGGAGACCACAGAGATCTGTGCCGCAAGAAGGGGAGACCACAAGGTCTGTGCCGGGAGCAGTGGAGACCACAGAGATCTGTGCCGCGAGCAGTGGAGACCACAAGGGTCTGTGCCGGGAGCAGTGGAGACCACAGAGATCTGTGCCGCGAGCAGTGGAGACCACAAGGGTCTGTGCCGGGAGCAGTGGGAGACCACAGGGATCTGTTGCCGGGAGCAGTGGAGACCACAATGATTTGTGGGCATGAAAATGCTAATTGCAACTCAAAGTAAATTGCATCTCAGCCTGCAGCAGGTGTGGATGACTTGTGCGGCATGTGGAACCCACCATATTACCAGCAGGGCAGTTGATTCAAGATGCTGGAGGATGAGGGTTATAATTAATGTCATATAATACGATGTGAGACTGGATGAACTTCATGGACCAGATCTATGTAACCCTCCCGGCAGCTTCTCGCACCTTCTGCTGAGTTGATTCTCATTTGCTGAATGCAGGTTTTCATTCAGAGCCGCCAATCCCATCACACGTCACCCCGAGGTCCGGAGCAAATCTGGGTCTATGGATTCTGAGAAGTCTGTTGAAGAACAGAAAATAAGAGACCACTTCTAACATGAGCCCGCTCCCCGTTCTTACATGGCCGTTGTCCACTGGTCTTTTGCCTCTTTCTTTCCATGGCACTCTAGATATTCACTTTAAATGACCCCATAATCGACTGGCAAATTATACTGGAGCGCTGGACCAATGTCAGCTGAAGACAACCAAGATGGATGCAGCCACCTGACTGTATACTGGACAGCGGAGCAGTCCGCAGCCACGAGAAGATTCCACAGTCTTGTCCTCCATTCTCAGAGAAGACCTGAGGAAGAACATTGGAGAGGGGGCAGACCTCTTAGTCTCCACATCCCTGTGACCAAGGAGAAGATCACTGCTCGCCTCAGACACCTGGCAAGCCTTGAAGGGCTTCAATAACATCAAGCATTCCTCTGATAAGTGGACGGTTCTGGCTGAAGTGTTCAGATCCTGCAATGGATTAGTGGATGAAAGCTGAGCAGGCTGTGGATTTGTGGCTGCATCATGCTCCTTCTTGCGCAATCCATAGGGTGAAATTTGCAAACATTGGCCACAAAGTCCACAAGTAACGCAAGCGATTGTCGGCTCCTTCTCTGCTAATCTGGTTACAAATCCAGCACTGCTGCATTCAGTCTTGATTACTCAGCCACATCCTGCTATAGCAATGGTTAAACAAAATCTACCCTACAGCTCAGTATCGACAAAACAGCTGTGATAGGCCAAAGTACAGCAGTAATTCAGGTTACGGTTACTCATGTTCTCATACAGTAAGTACAGCAGTGATGCAGGTTACAGTTACTTATATTCTCATACAGTAAGTACAGCAGTAATTCAGGTTACAGTTACTTATGTTCTCATACAGTAAGTACAGCAGTGATGCAGGTTACAGTTACTTATGTTCTCATACAGTAAGTACAGCAGTGATGCAGGTTACAGTTACTTATGTTCTTATACAGTAAGTACAGCAGTGATGCAGTTACAGTTACGTTCTTATACAGTAAGTACAGCAGTGATGCAGGTTACAGTTACTTATGTTCTTATCAGTAAGTACAGCAGTAATTCAGGTTACAGTTACTCATGTTCTCATAAAGTACAGCAGTGATGCAGGTTACAGTTACTTTATGTTACTTATACAGTAAGTACAGCAGTGATGCAGGTTACAGTTATGTTCTTATACAGTACAGTAAGTACAGCAGTGATGCAGGTTACAGTTACTTATGTTCTTATACAGGGGTGAGGTACAGTTGTCTAAGTAAGTACAGCAGGATGGGTTACAGTTACTTATGTTCTTATACAGTAAGTACAGCAGTGATGCAGGTACAGTACTTGTTAAGTAAGTACAGGGGGTAAGTTACTTATGTTCTTATACAGTAAGTACAGCTGTAATTCAGGTTACAGTTACTTATGTTCTCATACAGTAAGTACAGCAGTAATGTAGGTTACAGTTACTTATGTTCTCATACAGTAAGTACAGCAGTGATGCAGGTTACAGTTACTTATGTTCTTATACAGTAAGTACAGCAGTAATTCAGGTTACAGTTACTCATGTTCTCATAAAGTACAGCAGTGATGCAGGTTACAGTTACTTATGTTCTTATACAGTAAGTACAGCAGTGATGCAGGTTAGTTACTTATGTTCTCATACAGTAAGTACAGCAGTGATGCAGGTTACAGCTACTTATGTTCTTATACAGTAAGTACAGCAGTGATGCAGGTTAGTTACGTTCTTATACAGTAAGTACAGCAGTGATGCAGGTTACAGTTACTTATGTTATACAGTAAGTACAGCAGTGATGCAGGTTACAGTTACTTATGTTCTCATACAGTAAGTACAGCAGTGATGCAGGTTACAGTTACGTTCTTATACAGTAAGTACAGCAGTGATGCAGGTTAGTTACGTTCTTATACAGTAAAGTACAGCAGTGATGCAGGTTACAGTTACTTATGTTCTCATACAGTAAGTACAGCAGTGATGCAGGTTACAGTTACGTTCTTATACAGTAAGTACAGCAGTGATGCAGGTTAGTTACTTATGTTCTCATACAGTAAGTACAGCAGTAATTCAGGTTAGTTATGTTCTCATACAGTAAGTACAGCAGTGATGCAGGTTACAGTTACTTATGTTCTTATACAGTAAGTACAGCAGTGATGCAGGTTACAGTTACTTATGTTCTTATACAGTAAGTACAGCAGTGATGCAGGTTACAGTTACTTATGTTCTTATACAGTAAGTACAGCAGTGATGCAGTTACAGTATTTGTCTCATACAGAAGGGTGGTTTACAGTTACTATGTCTTTACAGTAAGTACAGCAGTAATTCAGGTTACAGTTACTTATGTTCTCATACAGTAAGTACAGCAGTAATGTAGGTTACAGTTACTTATGTTCTCATACAGTAAGTACAGCAGTGATGCAGGTTACAGTTACTTATGTTCTTATACAGTAAGTACAGCAGTAATTCAGGTTACAGTTACTCATGTTCTCATAAAGTACAGCAGTGATGCAGGTTACAGTTACTTATGTTCTTATACAGTAAGTACAGCAGTGATGCAGGTTAGTTACTTATATTCTCATACAGTAAGTACAGCAGTGATGCAGGTTACAGCTATTTATGTTCTTATACAGTTAAGTACAGCAGTGATGCAGGTTACAGTTACTTATGTTCTCATACAGTAAGTACAGCAGTGATGCAGGTTAGTTACGTTCTTATACAGTAAGTACAGCAGTGATGCAGGTTACAGTTACTTATGTTCTCATACAGTAAGTACAGCAGTGATGCAGGTTACAGTTACTTATGTTATACAGTAAGTACAGCAGTGATGCAGGTTACAGTTACTTATGTTCTCATACAGTAAGTAACAGCAGTGATGCAGGTTACAGTTACGTTCTTATACAGTAAGTACAGCAGTGGATGCAAGGTTAGTTACGTTCTTATACAGTAAGTAACAGCAGTGATGCAGGTTACAGTTACTTATGTCTCATACAGTAAGTACAGCAGTGATGCAGGTTACAGTTACTTATTTATACAGTAAGTACAGCAGTGATGCAGGTTACAGTTACTTATTTCTCATACAGTAAGTACAGCAGTGATGCAGGTTACAGTTACGTTCTTATACAGTAAGTACAGCAGTGATGCAGGTTAGTTACGTTCTCATACAGTAAGTACAGCAGTGATGCAGGTTACAGTTACATTCTTATACAGTAAGTACAGCAGTGATGCAGGTTACAGTTACGTTCTTATACAGTAAGTACAGCAGTAATTCAGGTTGCAGTTACTTATGCTCTTATACAGTAAGTACAGCAGTGATGCAGGTTACAGCTACTTATGTTCTTATACAGTAAGTGCAGCAGTAATTCAGGTTACAGTTACTTATGTTCTTATACAGTAAGTACAGCAGTGATGCAGGTTACAGTTACTTATGTTCTTATACAGTAAGTACAGCAGTAATTCAGGTTACAGTTACTTATGTTCTTATACAGTAAGTACAGCAGTGATGGAGGTTACAGTTACTTATGTTCTCATACAGTAAGTACAGCAGTGATGCAGGTTACAGTTACTTATGTTCTTATACAGTAAGTACAGCAGTGATGCAGGTTACAGTTACTTATGTTCTTATACAGTAAGTACAGCAGTGATGGAGGTTACAGTTACTTATGTTCTCATACAGTAAGTACAGCAGTGATGCACGTTACAGTTACTTATGTTATACAGTAAGTACAGCAGTAATTCAGGTTAGTTATGTTCTCATACAGTAAGTACAGCAGTGATGCAGGTTACAGCTACTTATGTTCTTATACAGTAAGTACAGCAGTGATGCAGGTTACAGCTACTTATGTTATTATACAGTAAGTGCAGCAGTAATTCAGGTTACAGTTACTTATGTTCTTATACAGTAAGTACAGCAGTGATGCAGGTTACAGTTACTTGTTTTCATTAGAGATGAGCAAATCTATTTGCTGCTTTGTAAATTTGATACGACTCTTGGAAATTTTCCGCTGCAAAGCGAATTTTTTTGAGATTCGCTTCGCTAGGTTTGAAAATGTTCTTAAAGCTTTCTACGCATTCACTACGTACTTGTCCGATAAATTGTACGCTAATGTTACGTATAAGTTACTTTATACGCTGATGCGTACAAATTCAGTTAATTAGTAAACTTTTACTGTTCGTTATTCGTGCGGCATAAAGCCCGGGAAGAAAGTGGTCACCTGACCTAGTGGGAAGGGCTTGCTCTGAATGGCTGAGGCTCGGTAAGCAAGTGACGCATCACTTCTGCTGCGACTGCTGAGACGAGGAGAAGGACCTGTAGCTGGAGCTTCTACTTGTAGTATTTGCAATACTTGGCCGTTGTTCCACCGAGGCGCAAAATTGTAGTGGAGGAGAAAGTAGATGAGGTAGTGGAGTGGATGGCACGCTCATCTCAGTCTCAGCCGGATGATCTGCTGTCATCTGCTGATACAGTATCCATATGTAGCCAGGGGTGAGACTCAGAGCGTTCCTCCTGCTCCACCATTCCTCTCCAGCAAAGACCGTCATTTTTGTACACAATTTGTACACTCATGAATACGTGTTCACATGTTGCGCACCTACTGATGTTCATATATAGCTCCTTCACTCTCTCTATAACACACTGCCTGCAGTTACATGGTGACAGGTTCTCTTACACTGCTTCATCCTATCAGTGGATCATATGACACATCACTTATCAGCTTCATCCTATCAGTATCTGACCTATAGACACATCACTTATCAGCTTCATCCTATCAGTATATCTGACCATAGACACATCACTTATCAGCTTCATCCTATCAATATCTGACCTATAGACACATCACTTATCAGCTTCATCCTATCAGTATCTGACCTATAGACACATCACTTATCAGCTTCATCCTATCAGTATCTGACCTATAGACACATCACTTATCAGCTTCATCCTATCAGTATCTGACCTATAGACACATTCACTTATCAGCTTCATCCTATCAGTATCTGACCTATAGACACATCACTTATCAGCTTCATCCTATCAGTATCTGACCTATAGACACATCACTTATCAGCTTCATCCTATCAGTATCTGACCTATAGACACATCACTTATCAAGCTTCATCCTATCAGTATCTGATCTATAGACACATCACTTATCAGCTTCATCCTATCAGTATCTGACTATAGACAACATCCATTATCAGCTTCATCCTATCAGTATCTGACCTATAGACACATCACTTATCAGCTTCATCCTATCAGTATCTGACCTATAGACACATCACTTATCAGCTTCATCCTATCAGTATCTGACCTATAGACACATCACTTATTCAGCTTCATCCTATCAGTATCTGACCTATAGACACATCACTTATCAGCTTCATCCTATCAGTATCTGACCTATAGACACATCACTTATCAGCTTCATCGCTATCAGTATCTGACCTATAGACACATCACTTATCAGCTTCATCCTATCAGTATCTGACCTATAGACACATCACTTATCAGCTTCATCCTATCAGTATCTGACCTATAGACACATCACTTATCAGCTTCATCCTATCAGTATCTGACCTATAGACACACATCACTTATCAGCTTCATCCTATCAGTATCTGACCTATAGACACATCACTTATCAGCTTCATCCTATCAGTATCTGACCTATAGACACACATCACTTATCAGCTTCATCCTATCAGTATCTGACCTATAGACACATCACTTATCAGCTTCATCCTATCAGTATCTGACCTATAGACACATCACTTATCAGCTTCATCCTATCAGTATCTGACCTATAGACACACATCACTTATCAGCTTCATCCTATCAGTATCTGACCTATAGACACATATCACTTATCAGCTTCATCCTATCAGTATCTGACCTATAGACACATCACTTATCAGCTTCATCCTATCAGTATCTGACCTATAGACACATCACTTATCAGCTTCATCCTATCAGTATCTGACCTATAGACACACATCACTTATCAGCTTCATCCTATCAGTATCTGACCTATAGACACATCATCACTTATCAGCTTCATCCTATCAGTATCTGACCTATAGACAACATCACTTATCAGCTTCATTCCTATCAGTATCTGACCTATAGACACACATCACTTATCAGCTTCATCCTATCAGTATCTGACCTATAGACACATCACTTATCAGCTTCATCCTATCAGTATCTGACCTATAGACACATCACTTATCAGCTTCATCCTATCAGTATCTGACCTATAGACACATCACTTATCAGCTTCATCCTATCAGTATCTGACCTATAGACACATCACTTATCAGCTTCATCCTATCAGTATCTGACCTATAGACACATCACTTATCAGCTTCATCCTATCAGTATCTGACCTATAGACACATCACTTATCAGCTTCATCCTATCAGTATCTGACCTATAGACACATCACTTATATCAGCTTCATCCTATCAGTATCTGACCTATAGACACATCACTTATCAGCTTCATCCTATCAGTATCTGACCTATAGACACATCACTTATCAGCTTCATCCTATCAGTATCTGACCTATACACACATCACTTATCAGCTTCATCCTATCAGTATCTGACCTATAGACACATCACTTATCAGCTTCATCCTATCAGTATCTGACCTATAGACACATCACTTATCAGCTTCATCATCCTATCAGTATCTGACCTATAGACACATCACTTATCAGCTTCATCCTATCAGTATCTGACCTATAGACACATCACTTATCAGCTTCATCCTATCAGTATCTGACCTATAGACACATCACTTATCAGCTTCATCCTATCAGTATCTGACCTATAGACACATCACTTATCAGCTTCATCCTATCAGTATCTGACCTATAGACACATCACTTATCAGCTTCATCCTATCAGTATCTGACCTATATAGACACATCACTTATCAGCTTCATCCTATCAGTATCTGACCTATAGACACATCACTTATCAGCTTCATCCTATCAGTATCTGACCTATAGACACATCACTTATCAGCTTCATCCTATCAGTATCTGACCTATAGACACATCACTTATCAGCTTCATCCTATCAGTATCTGACCTATAGACACATCACTTATCAGCTTCATCCTATCAGTATCTGACCTATAGACACATCACTTATCAGCTTCATCCTATCAGTATCTGACCTATAGACACATCACTTATCAGCTTCATCCTATCAGTATCTGACCTATAGACACATCACTTATCAGCTTCATCCTATCAGTATCTGACCTATAGACACACATCACTTATCAGCTTCATCCTATCAGTATCTGACCTATAGACACATCACTTATCAGCTTCATCCTATCAGTATCTGACCTATAGACACATCACTTATCAGCTTCATCCTATCAGTATCTGACCTATAGACACATCACTTATCAGCTTCATCCTATCAGTATCTGACCTATAGACACATCACTTATCAGCTTCATCCTATCAGTATATCTGACCTATAGACACATCACTTATCAGCTTCATCCTATCAGTATCTGACCTATAGACACATCACTTATCAGCTTCATCCTATCAGTATCTGACCTATAGACACATCACTTATCAGCTTCATCCTATCAGTATCTGACCTATAGACACACATCACTTATCAGCTTCATCCTATCAGTATCTGACCTATAGACACATCACTTATCAGCTTCATCCTATCAGTATCTGACCTATATAGACACATCACTTATCAGCTTCATCATCCTATCAGTATCTGACCTATAGACACATCACTTATCAGCTTCATCCTATCAGTATCTGACCTATAGACACACATCACTTATCAGCTTCATCCTATCAGTATCTGACCTATAGACACATCACTTATCAGCTTCATCCTATCAGTATCTGACCTATAGACACATCACTTATCAGCTTCATCCTATCAGTATCTGACCTATAGACACATCACTTATCAGCTTCATCCTATCAGTCAGTATCTGACCTATAGACACATCACTTATCAGCTTCATCCTATCAGTATCTGACCTATATAGACACATCACTTATCAGCTTCATCCTATCAGTATCTGACCTATAGACACATCACTTATCAGCTTCATCCTATCAGTATCTGACCTATAGACACATCACTTATCAGCTTCATCCTATCAGTATCTGACCTATAGACACATCACTTATCAGCTTCATCCTATCAGTATCTGACCTATAGACACATCACTTATCAGCTTCATCCTATCAGTATCTGACCTATAGACACATCACTTATCAGCTTCATCCTATCAGTATCTGACCTATATAGACACATCACTTATCAGCTTCATCCTATCAGTATCTGACCTATAGACACATCACTTATCAGCTTCATCCTATCAGTATCTGACCTATAGACACACATCACTTATCAGCTTCATCCTATCAGTATCTGACCTATAGACACATCACTTATCAGCTTCATCCTATCAGTATCTGACCTATAGACACATCACTTATCAGCTTCATCCTATCAGTATCTGACCTATAGACACATCACTTATCAGCTTCATCCTATCAGTATCTGACCTATAGACACATCACTTATCAGCTTCATCCTATCAGTATCTGACCTATAGATACACAGGATAGTGTGAGGTGGTTGGGGGGGTCAATATTTAGTGAGTTGGGGGGAGGGTTAAGTGTAGCGTGTGATCATGAGACAGATAATTGCAGTTAGTGACTATTTTTCATGTTCTCTATGTTCTCTCCATGTTCTAGATATGCTGGAGTGGGATAAGTATTTCCCTGAGTGTGGTGGCAAGGCGCAGTCCCCTATTAATGTCGACATACAGAATGTTGCCTTTGACCCTTGGCTGAGGCCGATCCAGCTCTCTGGCTATAACCTGACAGCTGGAGAAACCTTGAAGTTGGAGAACAATAGGCATACAGGTGAGCCAGTGGTTATGTCACATTCTCTTAATAAATGTTGGCCTTTAGGGGTCATTGTGAACCTTATCCAGGAGGAGTCATGGCCACTTCTCAGAGTCATTCTCTCCAGGGGTGTCTGTGCCTCCAGTAGTGCAGTTGTCTTCTGAGGCCAAGTATTTCAGGGGTCTGCCAGCCTTGTGGTGTACAGAAGAGAACAGGGGGGCAAGACTCCAGATAACGCCTCCTTTCATGGTTTCTATATCCTCACACACAACCTAGGACAACAGGATCCAGACTCATCCCATCTCTTTCCCATCTGTTACACACTTGGCGTGGTTTTCATAGGCCCCTTATAGTAGGTACCATATAGTCGTCTATAAACTGTTCTTAGCTTGTCTAGTAGATGTAGGTTACGGTCTTGTTTGGTGAACCATTATACCTTCCATTGATTATTGTGACTTCCTGATGCCTCAGAGGCCTTCTACCATCTCTATCATCAGCAGTTCATTACTTGTGGTGCTTCTTGTCATGTTATTAATCCTTGTCCATATATTTTCTCTCATAGTGGTTTTTGAAACTACCTAATAGTCTGAAGATAGTCGGCGGCCTGCCTAATATTTATGAAGCAGCACAGCTCCATTTCCACTGGGGTTCGCATGCCAGTCCAGGGTCAGAGCACACTGTGAATGGAATACGTTTCCCCGGAGAGGTAAGTGGCCGTGTTACACAGTGACACAATGTGTTTTACGGTGGCCATAGCGACCCATCCATCATCAGGGAACTGTCATTAGTGCTCCAGTCCCAGCCCACTGAGTAGATGGCTCATCGACTGCCATTCTGCAGTAAATTGTAAGTTGCAATCTAAGACGGGTGACGGCCTACTCTTTCCCCAGCTTCTCTATGTTACACCCATCAGAACTCATAAATATCACTTACCAGGCCCTCCAGGTGGAAAACACCACCTGGACAATAAATCTTCTTCCCCAAATTTATGGACAGCAGGGCAGCCACTTCTCGCACGATAATAGCATTTACAACCGGAAGAACGTACATCTGCACCCCTTACTTGCCCAAAGCTGCTCTCACCTTTCTCTATCCCGGTACTAAGTTGCTGATTTCTTTCCTTAGATCCATGTGGTTCACTTTAACACTGAGTACCAGAGTATAGACCAAGCATTAAACCAGACCGGAGGCCTTGCTGTGTTGGCTGCATTCATAGAGGTAATTAGCCACTAGTAAGTCCATGGTATTGGAATCTTCAAGTCATATGAAGATCTCAGACAAAGCAGGTGAAGATCACTGAGTAATTTGAGTCAGGTAGCCGAGCACCAGCCGGAGCATATTCTATATCACAACTGTAGATATCAAGGGGGATATGAGGTAATGCAGCTTTTATATGAGGAGCCGGGGGTGATATGAGGAGCCGGGGGTGATGCAACTTCTATATGAGGAGCCGGGGGTGATGCAGCTTCTATATGAGGAGCCGGGGGTGATGCAGCTTCTATATGAGGAGCCGGAGGTGATGCAGCTTCTATATGAGGATCCAGGGGTGATGCAGATTCTATGAGGAGCCGGGGGTGATGAAGCTTCTATATGAGGAGCCGGAGGTGATGCAACTTCTATATGAGGAGCCCGGGGTGATGCAGATTCTATGAGGAGCCGGGGGTGATGCAGCTTCTATATGAGGAGCCGGGGGTGATGCAGCTTCTATATGAGGAGCCGGAGGTGATGCAGCTTCTATATGAGGAAGGCCGGAGGTGATGAAGCTTCTATATGAGGAGCCGGGGGTGATGAAGCTTCTATATGAGGAGCCGGAGGTGATGCAACTTCTATATGAGGAGCCGGGGGTGATGCAGATTCTATGAGGAGCCGGGGGTGATGCAGCTTCTATATGAGGAGCCGGGGGTGATGCAGCTTCTATATGAGGAGCCGGAGGTGATGCAGCTTCTATATGAGGAGCCGGGGGTGATGCAGCTTTCTATATGAGGAGCCGGAGGTGATGCAGCTTCTATATGAGGAGCCAGAGGTAATGCAGCTTCTATATGAGTATCCGGGGGTGATGCAGCTTCTATATGAGGAGCCGGAGGTGATGCAGCTTCTATATGAGGAGCCGGGGTAATGCAGCTTCTATATGAGGAGCCGGGGGTAATGCAGCTTCTATATGAGGAGCCGGAGGTAATGCAGCTTCTATATGAGGAGCCGGAGGTAATGCAGCTTCTATATGAGGAGCCGGAGGTAATGCAGCTTCTATATGAGGAGCCGGAGGTAATGCAGCTTATATATGAGGAGCCGGAGATGATGCAGCTTCTATATGAGGAGCCGGAGGTGATGCAGCTTCTATACGAGGAGCCGGGCTTGATGCAGCTTCTATATGAGGAGCCGGGGTTGATGCAGCTTCTATATGAGGATCTGGGGGTGATGCAGCTTCTATATGAGGAGTCGGGGGGTGATGCAGCTTCTATATGAGTATCCGGGGGTGATGCAGCTTCTATATGAGGAGCCGGAGGTGATGCAGCTTCTATATGAGGATCCGGGGGTGATGCAGCTTCTATATGAGGAGCCGAGGTTGATGAAGCTTCTATATGAGGAGCCGGAGGTGATGCAGCTTTCTATATGAGGATCCGGGGGTGATGCAGCTTCTATATGAGGATCCGGGGGTGATGCAGCTTCTATATGAGGAGCCGGAGGTGATGCAGCTTCTATATGAGGAGCCGGAGGTGATGCAGCTTCTATATGAGGAGCCGGAGGTAATGCAGCTTCTATATGAGGAGCCGGAGGTGATGCAGCTTCTATATGAGGAGCCGGGGGTGATGCAGCTTCTATATGAGGAGCCGGAGGTGATGCAGCTTCTATATGAGGAGCCGGGGGTGATGCAGCTTCTATATGAGGAGCCGGAGGTGATGCAGCTTCTATATGAGGAGCTGGAGGTAATGCAGCTTCTATATGAGGAGCTGGAGGTAATGCAGCTTCTATATGAGGAGCCAGGGGTGATGCAGCTTCTATATGAGGAGCCGGAGGTGATGCAGCTTCTATATGAGGAGCCGGAGGTGATGCAGCTTCTATATGAGGAGCCGGAGGTAATGCAGATTGTATATGAGGAGCCGGGGGTGATGCAGCTTCTATATGAGGAGCAGGGGGTGATGCAGCTTCTATATGAGGAGCCGGAGGTGATGCAGCTTCTATATGAGGAGCCGGAGGTGATGCAGCTTCTATATGAGGAGCCGGAGGTGATGCAGCTTCTATATGAGGAGCCGGAGGTGATGCAGCTTCTATATGAGGAGCTGGAGGTAATGCCAGCTTCTATATGAGGAGCCGGGGGTGATGCAGCTTCTATATATATGAGGAGCCGGGGGTGATGCAGCTTCTATATGAGGAGCCGGGGTGATACAGCTTCTATATGAGGAGCCCGGAGGTGATGCAGCTTCTACATGAGGAGCCGGGGGTAATGCAGCTTCTATATGAGGAGCCGGAGGTGATGCAGCTTCTATATGAGGAGTTGGGGTTGATGCAGCTTCTATATGAGGAGCCGGGGGTGATGCCAGCTTCTATATGAGGAGCCGGAGGTGATGCAGCTTCTACATGAGGAGCCGGGGGTAATGCAGCTTCTATATGAGGAGCCGGGGGTGATGCAGCTTCTATATGAGGAGCCGGGGGTGATGCAGCTTCTATATGAGGAGCCGGGGGTGATGCAGCTTCTATATGAGGAGCCGGAGGTGATGCAGCTTCTATATGAGGAGCCGGGGGTGATGCAGCTTCTATATGAGGAGCAGGGGGTGATGCAGCTTCTATATGAGGAGCCGGGGAGCTTATGAGGAGCCGGAGGTGATGCAGCTTCTATATGAGGAGCCGGAGGTGATGCAGCTTCTATATGAGGAGCCGGAGGTGATGCAGCTTCTATATGAGGAGCTGGAGGTAATGCAGCTTCTATATGAGGAGCCGGGGGTGATGCAGCTTCTATATGAGGAGCCGGGGGTGATGCAGCTTCTATATGAGGAGCCGGGGGTGATGCAGCTTCTATATGAGGAGCCGGGGTGATGCAGCTTCTATACGAGGAGCCGGAGGTGATGCAGCTTCTATATGAGGAGCCGGAGGTGATGCAGCTTCTATATGAGGAGCCGGGGGTGATGCAGCTTCTATATGAGGAGCCGGGGGTGATGCAGCTTCTATATGAGGAGCCGGAGATGATGCAGCTTCTATATGAGGAGCCGGGGGTGATGCAGCTTCTATATGAGGATCCAGGGGTGATGCAGCTTCTATATGAGGAGCCGGGGGTGATGCAGCTTCTATACGAGGAGCCGGAGGTGATGCAGCTTCTATACGAGGAGCCGGAGGTGATGCAGCTTCTATATGAGGAGCCGGGGGTGATGCAGCTTCTATACGAGGAGCCGGAGGTGATGCAGCTTCTATACGAGGAGCCGGAGGTGATGCAGCTTCTATATGAGGATCCGGGGGTGATGCAGCTTCTATATGAGGAGCCGGGGGTGATGCAGCTTCTATATGAGGAGCCGGGGGTGATGCAGCTTCTATATGAGGATCCGGGGGTGATGCAGCTTCTATATGAGGAGCCGGAGATGATGCAGCTTCTATATGAGGAGCCGGGGGTGATGCAGCTTCTATATGAGGATCCAGGGGTGATGCAGCTTCTATATGAGGATCTGGGGTTGATGCAGCTTCTATATGAGGAGTTGGGGTTGATGCAGCTTATGTTTGTACTGCAGGAGATGTAATCAGTTGCAGAAGTTTCAGGTGTCGTCTTCAGGAGAACTTTCTGATCAGACTTCTTCATACCTCAGACCTGCCCCAGAATGGGGTTGATAGCAGGATCTGCCATCTTTGACCTGTGACTGGTCCTTGCTGTCTCTTTATAACCTTCATCAGGACCATCTCTAGGTTGGGATCATATAACGTCTCATCTTGTTACATTCATGTTTTTGTCACAGGAAGGAGCTGAAGATAACGAAGCTTATGAGCATCTTCTGTCACATCTGGAGGAGGTGAAGGAAGGTGGTGAGTTTGGAGCTACCTACAACCTGTACAAGGCCCCTGAGATGGTCAGACCTTGTTCACACGTAGCATTTCTCAGTGATGTGCCGGGAATGTCCCTCACCCCCTGTCTGTCCTTAATTTACATCGATTTCATCTGAAAACTTCTGACTCTGAGACTTATGTCACCATTAAGGATAAGGACCATTTATGTGACATGGACATAGAGAATCCTCTGAGCAGTCATGTCCACCAGGCTAGAATCGGTCAGTGAGGGGTTAAGATCTGCAAGTGGAGGACAGATACAGTCCTGGTGTTTCTGATGGCGGTCCTGATATATCTGACGGCGGTCCTGATATATCTGATGGTGGTCCTGATATATCTGATGGTGGTCCTAAAATTTCTGATGGCGGTCGTGATATTTCTGATGGCGGTAATGTATATCTGATGGCGGTCCTGATATCTGATGGTGGTCCTGATATCTGATGGTGGTCATGATATTTCTGATGGTGGTCCTGATATATCTGATGGTGGTCCTGATATTTCTGATGGCGATCCTGATATATCTGATGGCGGTCCTGATATCTGATGGTGGTCCTGATATTTCTGATGGTGGTCCTGATATTTCTGTTGGTGGTCCTGATATTTCTGATGGTGGTCCTGATATTTCTGATGGTGGTCTTGATATTTCTGATGGTGGTCATGATATTTCTGATGGCGATCCTGATATTTCTGATGGTGGTCTTGATATATCTGATAGTGGTCCTGATATTTCTGATGGTGGTCCTGATATTTCTGATGGTGGTCTTGATATTTCTGATAGTGGTCCTGATATTTCTGATGGTGGTCCTGATATTTCTGATGGTGGTCCTGATATTTCTGTTGGTGGTCCTGATATTTCTGATGGTGGTCCTGATATTTCTGATGGTGGTCTTGATATATCTGATAGTGGTCCTGATATTTCTGATGGTGGTCCTGATATTTCTGATGGTGGTCTTGATATTTCTGATAGTGGTCCTGATATTTCTTATGGTGGTCCTGATATTTCTGATGGTGGTCCTGATATTTCTGTTGGTGGTCCTGATATTTCTGATGGTGGTCCTGATATATCTGATGGTGGTCCTGATATTTCTGATGGTGGTCTTGATATTTCTGATGGTGGTCTTGATATATCTGATAGTGGTCCTGATATATCTGATGGCGGTCTTGATATTTCTGATGGTGGTCCTGATATCTGATGGTGGTCCTAAAATTTCTGATGGCGGTCCTGATATATCTGATGGCGGTCCTAAATTTTCTGATGGCGGTCCTGATATATCTGATGGCGGTCCTGATATATCTGATAGTGGTCCTGATATATCTGATGGCGGTCCTGATATTTCTGATGGCGTTCCTGATATTTCTGATGGCGGTCCTGATATTTCTGATGGCGGTTCTGATATTTCTGATGGTGGTCCTGATATTTCTGATGGCGGTCCTGATATTTCTGATGGCGGTCCTGATATATCTGATGGCGGTTCTGATATTTCTGATGGTGGTCCTGATATTTCTGATGGCGGTCCTGATATATCTGATGGCCGTCCTGATATTTCTGACGGCGGTCCTGATATTTCTGATGGCGTTCCTGAATTCTGATGGCGGTCCTGATATTTCTGATGCGGTCCTGAATTCTGATGGGTTCTGATTTGATTGGTGGTCCTGATATTTCTGATGGCGGTCCTGATATTTCTGATGGTGGTCCTGATATTTCTGATGGCGGTCCTGATATATCTGATGGCCGTCCTGATATTTCTGATGGCGGTCCTGATATATCTGATGGTGGTCCTGATATTTCTGATGGTGGTCCTGATATATCCGATGGTGGTCCTGATATTTCTGATGGTGGTCCTGATATTTCTGATGGTGGTCTTGATATATTCGATGGTGGCCCTGATATTTCTGATGGTGGTCCTGATATTTCTGATGGTGGTCCTGATATTTCTGATGGTGGTCTTGATATATTCGATGGTGGCCCTGATATATCTGTTGGCGGTCCTGATATTTCTGATGGTGGTCCTGATATTTCTGATGGTGGTCCTGATATATTCGATGGTGGCCCTGATATATCTGTTGGCGGTCCTGATATTTCTGATGGTGGTCCTGATATTTCTGATGGTGGTCCTGATATATTCGATGGCGGTCCTGATATTTCTGATGGTGGACCTGATATTTCTGATGGCGTTCCTGATATTTCTGATGGTGGTCCTGATATATTCGATGGTGGTCCTGGTATTTCTTATGGTGGTCCTGATATTTCTGATGATGATCCTTATATTGTTGATGTTTGTACAGAATTACCACAGATGAGGAACCGGTTCTGATCTTGTATATTTATATCACAGGAGAAAGCAGAGAGATTCCTGGATTTGATATTCGCGGATTGTTACCTCAGCAGCTGGACAGATACTTTCGGTATAATGGATCTCTCACTACTCCACCATGCCTCCAGACTGTCAACTGGACCATCTTCAACCAGACTGTTCCTCTGTCTGCCCGACAGGTCAGAGATCTCCACACCCTAAACCTGACCATCCTCTGACCCAATCCTGTCTCCAGACTCCACCCTCATCTCGGCTCTAATCTTCACTATAACTCTCATCCTAAATCCTACCCCACAATGTACCCCAAATCCTCCCCTAATCCTAACCCTTACCTCAGACTTTAATCTTGAGCCTAACTCCAATCCTTACTAGGATTCTACTCCTTCCCTCAAATTCTAATCTCTCATCTGGTACTAATCCTGTCTAACACTAATCTACACCCCAGATTGTAATACCGGGGACTCAAAAGTCTCAGGACACCCTCTAATTTCTGAAAGGGAAAATGAAATATCGCCACCACCTTGAAAGCCGCAATATTGGATCAAGGGCGTATTTTTCCCCAATGGGATGGGGTGTACGATAAGAAAGACCAGAATTTGCTCAGAAATAGATATAATCAGATTTGCAATATCAGTGGTTCAAAAGTTAACACAGAAAGCTGCAACAACAACTGGGAACGTTCCCTGTGATGCACAGCTATCTGACGTGTCCAACGTGTTGTCCCTGGTGCTGAACACACAGAGGAAGGATCTGAAGTTTTGAACTTTGAGTTGAGAACTTTTGAATCACAAGAAATATTGAAAATTTAAACATTGCATAGTGTGTATAAGATACATTGTATGACGGGTGTGAGATACATTGTATGATCAGTGTGAGATACATTGTATGATGGGTGTGAGATACATTGTATGATAGGTGTGAGATACATTGTATGATGGGTGTGAGATACATTGTATGACGGGTGTGAGATACATTGTATGATCAGTGTGAGATACATTGTATGATGGGTGTGAGATACATTGTATGATGGGTGTGAGATACATTGTATGATAGGTGTGAGATACATTGTATGATGGTGTGAGATACATTGTATTGATGGGTGTGAGATACATTGTATGATGGGTGGTGAGATACATTGTATGATGGGTGTGAGATACATTGTATGATGGGTGTGAGATACATTGTATTGATGGGTGTGGAGATACATTGTATGATGGGTGTGAGATACATTGTATGATAGGTGTGAGATACATTGTATATGGGTGTGAGATACTTGTATGACGGTTGTGAGATACATTGTATGACGGGTGTGAGATACTTGATGACGGGTGTGGAGATACATGGTATAATGGGTGTGAGATACATTGTATGACGGGTGTGAGATACATTGTATGACGGGTGTGAGATACATTGTATGACGGGTGTGAGATACATTGTATGATGGGTGTGAGATACATTGTATGATGGGTGTGAGATACATTGTATGATGGGTGTGAGATACATTGTATGATAGGTGTGAGATACATTGTATGACGGGTGTGAGATACATTGTATGACGGGTGTGAGATACATTGTATGACGGGTGTGAGATACATTGTATGACGGGTGTGAGATACATTGTAATAGATCAGTGTGAGATCATTGTATGATCAGTGTGAGATACATTGTATGATCAGTGTGAGATACATTGTATGATGGGTGTGAGATACATTGTATCGATAGGTGTGAGATACATTGTATGACGGGTGTGAGATACATTGTATGACGGGTGTGAGATACATTGTATGATCAGTGTGAGATACATTGTATGATCAGTGTGAGATACATTGTATGATGGGTGTGAGATACATTGTATGACGGGTGTGAGATACATTGTATGACGGGTGTGAGATACATTGTATGATCAGTGTGAGATACATTGTATGATAGGTGTGAGATACATTGTATGACGGGTGTGAGATACATTGTATGACGGGTGTGAGATACATTGTATGACGGGTGTGAGATATATTGTATGACGGGTGTGAGATACATTGTATGATGGGTGTGAGATACATTGTATGATCAGTGTGAGATACATTGTATGATGGGTGTGAGATATATTGTATGATGGGTGTGAGATATATTGTATGACGGGTGTGAGATACATTGTATGACGGGTGGTGAGATACATTGTATGATGGGTGTGAGATACATTGTATGACGGGTGTGAGATGCATTGTATGACGGGTGTAAGATACATTGTATGACGGGTGTGAGATACATTGTATGATCAGTGTGAGATACATTGTATGACGGGTGTGAGATACATTGTATGACGGGTGTGAGATATATTGTATGATGGGTGTGAGATACATTGTATGACGGGTGTGAGATAAATTGTATGATGGGTGTGAGATACATTGTATGATGGGTGTGAGATACATTGTATGATCAGTGTGAGATACATTGTATGATGGGTGTGAGATACATTATATGATGGGTGTGAGATACATTATATGATGGGTGTGAGATACATTGTATGATGGGTGTGAGATACATTGTATGATGGGTGTGAGATACATTGTATGATCAGTGTGAGATACATTGTATGATGGGTGTGAGATACATTGTATGATGGGTGTGAGATACATTATATGATGGGTGTGAGATACATTGTATGATCAGTGTGAGATACATTGTATGACGGGTGTGAGATACATTGTATGACGGGTGTGAGATACATTGTATGATCAGTGTGAGATACATTGTATGATGGGTGTGTGAGATACATTGTATGATGGGTGTGAGATACATTGTATGATGGGTGTGAGATACATTGTATGATCAGTGTGAGATACATTGTATGATGGGTGTGAGATACATTGTATGACGGGTGTGAGATACATTGTATGACGGGTGTGAGATACATTGTATGACGGGTGTGAGATACATTGTATGACGGGTGTGAGATACATTGTATGACGGGTGTGAGATACATTGTATGATCAGTGTGAGATACATTGTATGATGGGTGTGAGATACATTGTATGACGGGTGTGAGATACATTGTATGATCGGTGTGAGATACATTGTATGATGGGTGTGAGATACATTGTATGATGGGTGTGAGATACATTGTATGACGGGTGTGAGATACATTGTATGACGGGTGTGAGATACATTGTATGATGGGTGTGAGATACATTGTATGACCGGTGTGAGATACATTGTATGACGGGTGTGAGATACATTGTATGATGGGTGTGAGATACATTGTATGACCGGTGTGAGATACATTGTATGACCGGTGTGAGATACATTGTATGACGGGTGTGAGATATATTGTATGATGGGTGTGAGATACATTGTATGATGGGTGTGAGATACATTGTATGACGGGTGTGAGATACATTGTATGATGGGAGTGAGATACATTGTATGACGGGTGTGAGATACATTATATGACGGGTGTGAGATACATTGTATGATCAGTGTGAGATACATTGTATGATCAGTGTGAGATACATTGTATGACGGGTGTGAGATACATTATATGATGGGTGTGAGATACATTGTATGATCAGTGTGAGATACATTGTATGATGGGTGTGAGATACATTGTATGACGGGTGTGAGATACATTGTATGACGGGTGTGAGATACATTGTATGACGGGTGTGAGATACATTGTATGACGGGAGTGAGATACATTGTATGATGGGTGTGAGATACATTGTATGATGGGTGTGAGATACATTGTATGACCGGTGTGAGATACATTGTATGACGGGTGTGAGATACATTGTATGACGGGTGTGAGATACATTTGTATGACGGGTGTGAGATACATTGTATGATGGGTGTGAGATACATTGTATGATGGGTGTGAGATACATTGTATGACGGGTGTGAGATACATTCTATGACGGGTGTGAGATACATTATATGACGGGTGTGAGATACATTGTATGACGGGTGTGAGATACATTGTATGACGGGTGTGAGATACATTGTATGATGGGTGTGAGATACATTGTATGACGGGTGTGAGATACATTGTATGATGGGAGTGAGATACATTGTATGACGGGTGTGAGATACATTATATGACGGGTGTGAGATACATTGTATGATCAGTGTGAGATACATTGTATGATCAGTGTGAGATACATTGTATGACGGGTGTGAGATACATTGTATGATGGGTGTGAGATACATTGTATGATGGGTGTGAGACATTATATTATGGGTGTCAGATACAGTAGATGATGGGTGTCAGATACAGTAGATGATGGGTGTCAGATACAGTAGATGATGGGTATCAGATACAGTAGATGATGGGTGTCAGATACAGTAGATGATGGGTGTCAGATACAGTAGATGATGGGTGTCAGATACAGTAGATGATACACGTTGGTTCATTAATGGTATCTCTCAGGTCTGTATTCTCCTTTGACTCTTCGATGACTTGGCATTTCGTTGCCAGCTCTAATATCAGCAGGGGTGCAAGGCGGTGCAGTAACTCCAGGCATGGCCAGCAGATGGCGCCATATATACACATAATGCACAGCGGAGTGTGTCCTGTGTATTACAGAACCTTTAAAGGGAATATGCGGAGCCTGTGTGATCTCACCTCTCCTTCACTGCGCTAATATCTCTTTAAAAAGTGTCCTTCCAACTGTCAGAAAGAGAATAGACAGCTGGAGGGCGCATTCACTGACTTCTGCTCTGTGCCTTAAAGGGGCAGTACACATATTATTAGCAGAATCGGAGATTGTCATATATGTAATGAGGAGCCCGGACCCTGTGATCGTCTCCATATCTGGCGCTGATTCGGGGCTCGGTTCTTGCTCACAGCTCTGCTGCAGCTGCTCTTTGTCTTCTCCGTACAAGGAGTTTGCTGAGCACCGAGAAGACAGACGCTTCTCAAGACTTTATAAGGAAATCTCCCCGATGTATGCAGTCATCTGTGACATCAGGGATGATGGGAGTACTCTGTACGGAGAACATCTCAGGGCAATGCCAGCATTACAAATAATCCAGAGGATTCATGAGAATTAAGTGGGTCCTCTAGAAAGTAGGTGTAAAAGAGCTAGAGATAAAATAAAAGTGACATACAGTACCCCTATAGTGCCATACAGTGCCCAGCGCAGTCCTCCATACACTGTCCCTATAGTTACATACAGCGCCCAGCGCAGTCCTCCATACACTGCCCCTATAGTGCCATATAGTGCCCAGCGCAGTCCTCCATACACTGCCCCTATAGTGCCATACAGTGCCCAGCGCAGTCCTCCATACACTGCCCCTATAGTGCATACAGTGCCCAGCGCAGTCCTCCATACACTGCCCCTACAGTGCCATAGAGTGCCCAGCGCAGTCCTCCATATACTGCCCCTATAGTGCCATATACTGCCCAGCGCAGTCCTCCATACACTGCCCCTATAGTGCCATACAGCGCCCAGCGCAGTCCTCCATACACTGCCCCTATAGACATACAGTGCCCAGCGCAGTCCTCCATACACTGTCCCTATAGTTACATTCAGCGCCCAGGACAGTCCTCCATACACTGCCCCTATAGACATACAGTGCCCAGCGCAGTCCTCCATACACTGCCCCTATAGTGCCATACAGTGCCCAGCGCGGTCCTCCATACACTGCCTCTATAGAGACATACAGTGCCCAGCGCAGTCCTCCTTACCCTGCCCCTACAGTGCCATACAGTGCCCAGCGCAGTTCTCCATACACTGCCCCTATAGAGACATACAGTGCCCAGTGCAGTCCTCCATACACTGCCCCTATAGTGCCATACAGTGCCCAGCGCAGTCTTCCTTACCCTGCCCCTACACTGCCATACAGTGCCCAGCACAGTCCTCCATACACTGCTCCTATAGTTCCATACAGTGCCCAGCACAGTCCTCCATACACTGCCCCTATAGTTCCATACAGTGCCCAGCGCAGTCCTCCATATACTGCCCCTATAGTGCCATACAGTGCCCAGCGCAGTCCTCCATATACTGCCCCTATAGTGCAATACAGTGCCCAGCGCAGTCCTCCATCAACTGCCCCTATAGTGCCATACAGTGCCCAGTGCTGTCCTCCATACACTGCCCCTATAGTGCCAGACAGTGCCCAGCGCAGTCCTCCATACACTGTCCCTATAGTGACATACAGTGCCCAGTGCAGTTCTCCATACACTGTCCCTATAGTGACATACAGTGCCCAGTGCAGTCCTCCATACGCTGCCAATATAAAGTCATACAGTGCCCAGTGCAGTCCTCCAGACACTGTCCCTATAGTTCCATACAGTGCCCAGTGCAGTTCTCCATACACTGCCCCTATAGAGACATACAGTGCCCAGTGCAGTCCTCCATACACTGCCCCTATAGTGCCAGACAGTGCCCAGCGCAGTCCTCCATACACTGTCCCTATAGTGACATACAGTGCCCAGTGCAGTTCTCCATACACTGTCCCTATAGTGACATACAGTGCCCAGTGCAGTCCTCCATATGCTGCCCATATAAAGTCATACAGTGCCCAGTGCAGTCCTCCAGACACTGCCCCTATAGTGCCATACAGTGCCCAGCGCAATCCTCCATACACTGTACCTATAGTGCCATACAGTGCCCAGCGCATTCCTCCATACACTGTCCCTATAGTGCCATACAGTGCCCAGCGCGGTCCTCCATATACTGCCCCTATAGTGCAATACAGTGCCCAGCGCAGTCCTCCATCCACTGCCCCTATAGTACCATACAGTGCCCAGCGCAGTCCTCCATACACTGTACCTATAGTGCCATACAGTGCCCAGCGCATTCCTCCATACACTGTCCCTATAGTGCCATACAGTGCCCAGCGCGGTCCTCCATATACTGCCCCTATAGTGCAATACAGTGCCCAGCGCAGTCCTCCATCCACTGCCCCTATAGTACCATACAGTGCCCAGCGCAGTCCTCTATACACTGCCCCTATAGAGACATACAGTGCCCAGCGCAGTCCTCCATACACTGTCCCTATAGTGACATACAGTGCCCAGTGCAGTTCTCCATACACTGTCCCTATAGTGACATACAGTGCCCAGTGCAGTCCTCCATTCGCTGCCCATATAAAGTCATACAGTGCCCAGCGCAGTCCTCCATACACTGTCCCTATAGTGACATACAGTGCCCAGTGCAGTTCTCCATACACTGTCCCTATAGTGACATACAGTGCCCAGTGCAGTCCTCCATACGCTGCCCATATAAAGTCATACAGTGCCCAGTGCAGTCCTCCATACACTGCCCCTATAGTGCCATATAGTGCCCAGCGCAGTCCTCCATACACTGCCCCTATTAGTGCCATATAGTGCCCAGCGCAGTCCTCCATACATGCCCCTATAGTACCATACAGTGCCCAGCGCAGTCCTCTATACACTGCCCCTATAGAGACATACAGTGCCCAGCGCAGTCCTCCATACACTGTCCCTATAGTGACATACAGTGCCCAGTGCAGTTCTCCATACACTGTCCCTATAGTGACATACAGTGCCCAGTGCAGTCCTCCATACGCTGCCCATATAAAGTCATACAGTGCCCAGCGCAGTCCTCCATACACTGCCCCTATAGTGACATAACAGTGCCCAGCGCAGTCCTCCATACACTGCCCCTATAGTGACATACAGTGCCCAGCGCAGTCCTCCATACACTGTCCCTATAGTGACATACAGTGCCCAGTGCAGTCCTCCATACGCGGCCCATATAAAGTCATACAGTGCCCAGTGCAGTCCTCCATACACTGCCCCTATAGTGACATACAGTGCCCAGTGCGGTCCTCCATACACTGCCCCTATAGTGACATACAGTGCCCAGTGCAGTCCTCCATACACTGCCCCTATAGTGACATACAGTGCCCAGCGCAGTCTCCATACACTGTCCTTATAGTGACATACAGTGCCCAGCGCAGTCCTCCATACACTGCCCCTATAGTGCCATACAGTGCCCAGCGCAGTCCTCCATACACTGTCCTTATAGTGACATACAGTGCCCAGCGCAGTCCTCCATACACTGCCCCTATAGTGACATTACAGTGCCCAGTGCGGTCCTCCATACACTGCCCCTATAGTGACATACAGTGCACAGCGCAGTCCTCCATACACTGTCCTTATAGTGACATACAGTGCCCAGCGCAGTCCTCCATACATTGCCCCTATAGTGCATACAGTGCCTAGAAAATACTGGATATGGGCGAATGTAGAGATGCTCCTCTTGATTCTGAAGAGCATCCTCCTCCTGTTGGGTATTCCCATCTGTGCCATAAACATGCCGGGAGACACTGAAGCCTCCGCCAGTCCCGGCCTCGTCTGTATTGGTCAGAGACTTAGATAAAGGAAATCCTCTACCCCAGTGGTAACTAGGATAAGGCTGCTTTCACACCTGCAGGTTCTTTTAAGCTCCACCAGGAGCAGATTCATACAAGTTCTGGCTGCACGTCTTCTACATCACAGATCGGAGAACCCAAAATCAGGAGAGATCAGGATCTGCGGCACTGAACACCCAATGACTTCTCTCTGGTCTCTTCTAGCTGGCCATCTTGGAGGACACCATCCACCATGATCATGACCACATCCTACAGATGAACTTCAGAGAACCACAGGCTCTCAATGGACGTGTGGTGTTGTCCAGCTTCAGGGCGCCGGTGGGAGGCCGGAAAGCATCCGGAGAAGGTAATGAGATGACGGCCCTGTCCATGCAGAATATCAGCCCTTATCACTGCAACCTCCACTCTCCTACCCTGCACCTCTCAGATCCCAACCACTAATATAATAGTGCAGCATGTAGAGGCAGTGCACTGTACAGCAGATAATATAATAGTACAGCATGTAGAGGCAGTGTACTGTACAGCAGATAATATAATAGTACAGCATGTAGAGGCAGTGTACTGTACAGCAGATAATATAATAGTGCACCATGTAGAGGCAGTGCACTGTACAGCAGATAATATAATAGTGCAGCATGTAGAGGCAGTGCACTGTACAGCAGATAATATAATAGTGCAGAATGTAAAGGCAGTGTACTGTACAGCAGAGAATATAATAGTACAGCATGTAGAGGCAGTGTACTGTACAGCAGATAATATAATAGTACAGAATGTAGAGGCAGTGTACTGTACAGCAGATAATAGTACAGCATGTAGAGGCAGTGTACTGTACAGCAGATAATATAATAGTACAGCATGTAGAGGCAGTGTACTGTACAGCAGATAATATAATAGTACAGCATGTAGAGGCAGTGTACTGTACAGCAGATAATATAATAGTACAGCATGTAGAGGCAGTGTACTGTACAGCAGATAATATAATAGTGCAGCATGTAGAGGCAGTGTACTGTACAGCAGATAATATAATAGTACAGCATGTAGAGGCAGTGTACTGTACAGCAGATAATATAATAGTACAGCATGTAGAGGCAGTGTACTGTACAGCAGATAATATAATAGTACAGAATGTAGAGGCAGTGTACTGTACAGCAGATAATATAATAGTGCACCATGTAGAGGCAGTGCACTGTACAGCAGATAATATAATAGTGCAGCATGTAGAGGCAGTGTACTGTACAGCAGATAATATAATAGTACAGAATGTAGAGGCAGTGTACTGTACAGCAGATAATATAATAGTGCAGTGTTCTGTACAGCAGATAATATAATAGTGCAGCATGTAGAGGCAGTGTACTGTACAGCAGAGAATATAATAGTACAGAATGTAGAGGCAGTGTTCTGTACAGCAGAT
This sequence comes from Rhinella marina, assembly GCA_900303285.1. Taxonomy (NCBI): domain Eukaryota; kingdom Metazoa; phylum Chordata; class Amphibia; order Anura; family Bufonidae; genus Rhinella; species Rhinella marina. The sequence continues at coordinate 1,512 of ONZH01025972.1, read as the reverse complement.
AATATAATAGTACAGCATGTAGAGGCAGTGCACTGCACAGCAGATAATATAATAGTGCACCATGTAGAGGCAGTGCACTGTACAGCAGATAATATAATAGTGCAGCATGTAGAGGCAGTGTACTGTACAGCAGATAATAGCAGCATGTAGAGGCAGTGTACTGTACAGCAGATAATATAATAGTACAGAATGTAGAGGCAGTGTACTGTACAGCAGATAATATAATAGTATAGAATGTAGAGGCAGTGTACTGTACAGCAGATAATATAATAGTATAGAATGTAGAGGCAGTGTACTGTACAGCAGATAATATAATAGTGCAGCATGTAGAGGCAGTGTACTGTACAGCAGATAATATAATAGTACAGCATGTAGAGGCAGTGTACTGTACAGCAGATAATATAATAGTACAGAATGTAGAGGCAGTGTACTGTACAGCAGATAATATAATAGTGCAGCGTGTAGAGGCAGTGTACTGTACAGCAGATAATATAATAGTATAGAATGTAGAGGCAGTGTACTGTACAGCAGATAATATAATAGTATAGAATGTAGAGGCAGTGTACTGTACAGCAGATAATATAATAGTACAGCATGTAGAGGCAGTGCACTGTACAGCAGATAATATAATAGTGGCAGCATGTAGAGGCAGTAGCAGTGTACTGTACAGCAGATAATATAATAGTACAGCATGTAGAGGCAGTGTACTGTACAGCAGATAATATAATAGTACAGCATGTAGAGGCAGTGTACTGTACAGCAGATAATATAATAGTACAGCATGTAGAGGCAGTGTACTGTACAGCAGATAATATAATAGTAGCAGTGTAGAGGCAGTGTGTTACTGTACAGCAGATAATATAATAGTGCAGCAGTGTAGAGGCAGTGTACTGTACAGCAGATAATATAATAGTGCAGCATGTAGAGGCAGTGTAGTACAGCAGTATGTACATGTACACAGCAGATAATATAATAGTACAGCATGTAGAGGCAGTGTACTGTACAGCAGATAATATAATAGTACAGCATGTAGAGGCAGTGTACTGTACAGCAGATAATATAATAGTACAGCATGTAGAGGCAGTGTACTGTACAGCAGATATATAAATAGTACAGCATGTAGAGGCAGTGTATGTACAGCAGATAATATAACAGAGGCAATGTAGAGGCAGTGTTGTACAGCAGATAATATAATAGTACAGCATGTAGAGGCAGTGTGCTGTACAGCAGATAATATAATAGTACAGCATGTAGAGGCAGTTGCACTGTACAGCAGATAATATAATAGTATAGAATGTAGAGGCAGTGTACTGTACAGCAGATAATATAATAGTATGTAGAATGTAGAGGCAGATGTAGACAGTGTGTACAGCAGATAATATAATAGTAGCAGAATGTAGAGGCAGTGTACTGTACAGCAGATAATATAATAGTACAGATGTAGAGGCAGTGTACTGTACAGCAAGATAATATAATAGTCAGAATTGTAGAGGCAGTGTACTGTACAGCAGA
>ONZH01025971.1:0-60138 GCA_900303285.1 Rhinella marina | reverse complement strand
AGGAGGTGTGATGGTGTCGGGGTGCTTTGCTGGTGACAATGTTGGGGATTATTCAAAATTGAAGCATACTGAACCAGCATGGCTATTCCATCCGGTTTGCGTTTAGTTGGACCATCATTTATTTATCAACAGGACAATGACCCCAAACACACCTCCAGGCTGTGTAAGGGTTATTTGACCAGAAGGAGAGTGATGGGGTGCTATGCCAGATGACCTGGCCTCCACAGTCACCAGACCTGAACCCGTCGAGATGGTTTGGGGTGAGCTTGGACCGCAGAGTGAAGGCAAAAGGGCCAACAATGCTAAGCATCTCTGGGAACTCCTTCAAGACTGTTGGAATACCATTTCAGGTGACTACCTCTTGAAGCTCATCAAGAGAGTGCCAAGAGTGTGCAAAGTAGTAATCAAAGCAAAAGGTGGCTACTTTGAAGAACCTAGAATATAAGACATATTTTCAGTTGTTTCACACTTTTTTGTTAAGTATATAATTCCTACATGTGTTAATTCATAGTTTTGATGCCTTCAGTGTGAATCTACAATTTCCATAGTCATGAAAATACAGAAAACTCTTTGAATGAGAAGGTGTGTCCAAACTTTTGGTCTGTACTGTATTTTCATAAGAATTTGGGAACATGATGAAATGTCCTATCAATGTCTGTTCTATTCCTGAACTAAGGATCTAGGCTTTCAGTTGCGATGACTGTGTGCTCCCCTTCATGTAGATGCTCAGAAGTGAAACTCCTCTGTTACAGATCAGAGGAAAAAGGCACTGGGAAGGAATGGCTGAAATCATCTCAGATCTACTAGAGAAAACAGGATTAAAGGGGTTTTCTCACTAGTTACAAAGATTAGCTTTCAACATAAAGGGACAGTTAAAAGAAGACATTTTCTAAATACAGTGGTCAGTAGATTTTACTTTAGTCGTGAACTATAGACAGTTCAGCAGGTCTCTCATTGCACACAGGTTTCTATGATAACCTGCAGACCAGAAAGACTGTTATCTGATTGGCTGAGAGCAGGAGTGACCTCACCCCCACGGAATGATGGGACAGGGCTCTGAGTGATTACCTGCAGTAAGCAAAATTTGTTGTGAGGACTGAGAAGGATAGCTTTACCTGTAATTGTCTTAGAGATCACAATCTCCTGCTCTGTCAGAATAAGTTAATATATGCTAATAACTGCTGGAGACCCCCTACAGCCTAAGGAGACAGAGTGAGTGCAAACTGCCTGTCAGCCAGTGAATCAATGTGCTGAGAAAACCCCTTTAAAGGGGTTCTCCGGGAATTAAGAAAATGAAAATAAGTAAATATTACTTTATTATAAATATATTCCCAAATACCTTTCATTAGTTATAATGGCTCGTTTTGTCTAGGGAGCAAACATTAGGAGAAACAAAATGGCCACCGTCCTAATCACACAGGAGGACAAGTTACTTCACAACACTGAGATAAAGAGCTTCCTCATCCTCTTCTCTGCTCTACTTGTCAGGGATTATGATCCTGAATACAATTTAATATGATATTTAGCTGAATCTTTGTGGGAATGGAGTTCATGAGGAGACGTAGTACAGAGAGGACGGACAGGACAGACTGTGGTAATAGGGGGCTTTGGTAATGGAGACTGCATACAAGTGCAGCTGCTCGTTAGCCACATCTGCTCATGATCTCCATTCCTACAGACATTCAGCTAAAGATAGTATCATCTGTATTCTGCATAATAATCCCTGACAAGCAGAGCACAGAGGAGGATGAGGCAGCTCTTTAGCTCAGTGTTGTGAAATAACTTGTCCTCTTGTGTGATTAGGACAGGTTTTCTGGGTGCTAATAGGACGATGGCCATTTTGTTTCTCCTAATCATTGCTCTCTAGACATAACGAGCCATTCTAACTAATGAAAGTTATTTGGGAATATATTTATCATGAAGTAATATTTAAGCACTTTCATTTTCTTAATTCCCGGAGAACCCATTTAAGGTAAGTACTTCTTAGTATAATTTAAACTTTCAATAAACTGTGCATAAATCAATTGTCCAGCATGTTCTCTCTCTTCACTTGCGTCCTCCATCTGTTCCAGGCTCTTGCTGAGCCGGCGCATGCACACTGCATTTCCCATTGTGGGCACGGCATCGGCGTAGCCACTGCGCATGTGCCGGCTCGGGGAGAGACTGGAACAGACGGAGGATGCAAGTGAAGAGGAGGGCGGGTGGAGGCAGTGACAGGGGCGGGGAGAGCATTTAAAAAAGCAGACGAGCCGGGGCTCCACGGCGGTGAGCTCTGCCTCCGGGCACTTCCAACAGCTAATTTACATATGGATTAAAGTACGTTTTTACAGCTTCTACAAGTCAGAGGAAAGCGCCCCAGGTACAGTTACATTTGTCATTATTTGTGCTATGGGGCTATGTAAATGCTTTATAGGGGCTATGGAGGTGACAGACTCCCTTTAAGTGAAATTAGGCAGTTTTTATTGGAGAAATTTCTGTGAGTGAAAATCACTTCCATCCATTTGAATGGGGTTTGTTTTGGCACCAAGCACATGGACTTCTGACTAGAATCAAATGCCAGGTGTGAAGGCTCTGTCCTACCGGGAGGGGAGGGTCTATATATTCTATACATTACTGCTGCATCCTGTATGCTAACACTGGGAGGAGCAGCCCTGGGGAAGAAACTGGCGGCGTAGGCCAGAAATCAGTAACCGGTTTCATTCCTATCATAGCAGAATGCAATATTTTATGATTCATCCGCTGCGGGAATTGTCAGAGCTTGCATTCATGATGGCACAAGTCCTGAGAAAAGTTTGCCCACCACGTCTATTCGTTGCCCTAAGTCCACTGACTGTACCTGGCCTGGTCGTTTAGTCTGCGCCCGGGTCCTGCGCCTCGGAACTTTATGTCAGCTTTAAACCCATCAAAGAGTTTCTTCATGGCGTCTAACAATAAGATCCGACAGAGAAGAGCCAGGCGAGAGATGACAGCTCTACCCGGAAGTGCTTTCTACTCAGGACTGCCTGTGCAGGCGAATGGCAGCCGTGGTACCAATCAGAGGAGGAGAGGCGTTATTTCCGGCCACCCGCTGAAGAGGGGAGCGACGAGACGGGGACCTGCTCACCAACTATGTCGCATACGTTTAAGCCGGGAGACCTAGTGTTCGCCAAGATGAAGGGATACCCGCACTGGCCGGCCCGGGTTAGCGGGGGAGTACATCGGGGGGGATGGGGGAGGGACGCCAAGGTCTGTACGTGCAGGGCCTTCAGCTCATGTATTTGGTCTCCCCTTGTCATAAATAGATCGTGTGCGGTGCCCACCTCTAGGCGCCAGGTTGGGGGCGGGAAATTGCGCCTGTTCTGTGCCCGTGTAAAGAATGTTTAATCTGCTCTTTGATTAGGTTGATGATGTCAAAGATGGAGCCGTGAAACCCCCGCCCAGCAAGTATCCTATATTCTTCTACGGTACCCATGAAACGTAAGTGACTCTGGAAAATGAAAGCAGCCCTCTGATTGGTGGCTGTTTACTCTGTGGAACCTGCCCTCATGTCGTAAAGGATATGGCCACCTATGCAGCCATGTTTCTCTGTTGCACCAGCTATTGTCTACAGCTCCTGTGCAGAACCATGTGCTCTAGTTAGTCTACAAAGATTGATCCTTCTGCTCCCCAATATATAGTATTGATGTATGCAACTATATGATTTTCAGCTTGCCAGTCATTGACTCGCTATGCTTTTTAATATAGTGAAGAAAAGAAGGTGTAGTATGCCAGAACGTTCATGCTATAATGTTCAGGCTGCCATATTGCATACCTCCCAAGTATCCCTCTTATTATGGAGGGACATTCTGTCTTTTTGACCCAAGTCCCTCTGCCCCTCTTTGCTCCTTAAATTATCCCTCTTTTTGATCTGAGGTATACATTTGCATTATTACATTTGTAATATTGATCCAGAAAGTGTTTGGCTGGTGCCCAGGTGCATGTCGTCCTTGTATATTATTTCATTATTTTATGCAATTTGAATTTTAGAAATTTCTATATTTAGATCATTTTTGCACTATTTTATATAGTTTATAAGGCTAAAAAAAGACATCTGTCCATCCAGTTCAGCCTGTTATCCTTCAAGTTGATCCAGAGGAAGGCAAAAAAAAATAACCTCCTATGAGGTAGAAGCCAATTTTCCCCACTTTAGGGGAAAAAAATCCTTCCTGCCTCCAATCAGGCAATCAGAATAACTCCCTGGATCAACGACCCATCTCTAGTAATTATAACCTGTAATATTATTACCCTCCAGATTTTGAACTCCTTTAGTGAGCTCGCCATCACCACCTCCTCAGGCAGAGAGTTCCATAGTCTCACTGCTCTTACCTTAAAGAATCCTCTTCTATGTTTGTGTACAAACCTTCTTTCTTCCAGACGCAGAGGATGTCCCCTCGTCACAGTCCTGGGGTTAAATAGATGATGGAAGAGATCTGATATATTTATACATAGTTATTAAAGGGAATCTGTCACCAGGATAATCGCTATTGATGTAAAGCCATAGACTAATAGCACTTAGTACCTTATTTCCAGATGTGCCTTTGTTTCAGCAATAGATGTTTTCTATCTTCTGAAAATCCAGTTTATTTGTTATGCACATGAGCCAGTAAGAGGGGCGTCACTCTTGCAAGAAGGAGCCCAGGCACGCCTCCTGCTAGTGCCCAAGGCCATCCTCATGCTGGGAGCAGGGAAAAGGGGGCAGAGTTATGGCTTGAATGTGATGTAGGAGGCGTGTCTGGGCTCCTTCTTGCAAGAGTGACGCCCCTCTGGGCACCTTACTGGCTCATTTGCATACCAAATAAACTGGATTTTCAGAAGATGGGAAAACATCTATTGCTGAAACAAAGGCACATCTGGAAATAAGGTACTAAGTGCTATTAGGCTATGGCTTTATTTCAATAGCGATTATCCTGGTGACCGATTCCCTTTAAATCTCCCTGTTCTGGAATACCACTCAGAAAATGCATTCTTCAGGAAGAATAAGGTTTATTGTGGCTAGCTTCAATCGCACAAAAGAAAATTCTTAAAGGGAGAGAGGCCCACACTCATCTTCTACGTAACCATCCTAAACCATACATACATGTCTTATTCTTATTGGATAGGTTAAAGGGTTTCTGTCACCACGTTTTTCCCTATTAAGCAGGATAACGTTTTCAATGTGCAAATTTCACCTGATGCTAACTATGTAATTTATTTTCTCGTCACTGCCCCCGTTTTTGTGTAATTTAAACATTTATATTATGCTAATTAGCCTCTAGGAGCAGGAGGGACGTTGCCCCTGCTCCTAGAGGCTCAGTTTGCCCACCTCAAACAACGCCCTCATCTTCCTGATTGATAGGGCCAGGCCAGCGTTTGGCTCCTCAGGCCGGCCCTGTCTGCGTTACGAATCTCGTGCCTGCGCCGAGCACTGTGACCTATTCGGCGCAGGCGCGGTGAGGAAGCCAGGAGCCGGCGAGCTTCCCTCACACACTGCGCCTGTGCCGAACAATGAATGGGACGGCGCAGGCGCGAGATTCTTAACGAAACCCTTTAAACCAGGGCTGTGGAGTCGGTAACCCAAAGCCCCGACTCCAACTCCTCAATTTCCCCTGACTCACGACTCCGACTCCCTCATACATGGAGCATGTTTAAGTGATAACTTTAAACAAACTTTGCATAAATCGATAGTACAGATATGTCATGACAAAAAGAGTTTGTAATATATATTTTACTAGATATCTTTACTCTGAGCTGGGTACAGCTCACTAAGGGCCTAATCTTTGAAAACTGTCTAGGTCTAAGACTTTCTTTGTTGTCCATAGCAACCAATCAGAGCTCTCCTTTCGTTTCTCCAGAGCACTACATGAAATGAAAGGGAAGCTCTGATTGGTTTCTATGGGCAACAAAGGAACTTCTACACTGCAGTTTGCAAACAGGCAGTTTGCACTTTCTATGTCTCCTCAGGCTGTGGGGGGTCTCCAGCACTTATTAGCATATATTAACTTACTCTGACAGCAGGAGGTTGTGATCTCTAACACAATTACAGGTAAAGCCATGCTTCTCAGTCCTCACAACAAATTTTGCTTACTGCAGGTAATCACTCAGAGCTCAGTTCTATCATTCCGTGGGGGTGAGGTCACTTCTGCTCTCAGCCGATCAGATAAGTCTTTCTGGTCTGCAGGTTACCATAGAAACCTGTGTGCAGTGAGAGACCTGCAGAACTGTTCATGACTTAGGCTACTTTCACACTAGCGTTTTTAAATTCCGGTATTGAGTTCCGTTATAGGGGCTCAATACCGGAAAAAAACGCTTCAGTTTTGTCCCCATTCATTGTCAATGGGGACAAAACTGAACTGAAGACAACGGAATGCTCCTGAAAGCATTCAGTTCCGTCTTCAGACCGGAGGACAAACCGCAGCATGCTGCGGTTTGCTCTCCGGTCCAGGCATCCGCACCAAGACGGATCCGGAATGACCCCCAATGCAAGTCAATGGGGACGGATCCGTTTGGTGTGGACACACCAGTAATCCGGATCTGTCCTCCATTGATTTCCAATGGGGGGTCATTCCGGATCCGGCATACATACACACAGACATACATACAAACAAACAAATATACAGACATACATACAAACATACAGACATACATACATACTCACATACTCCCGGGACGCCGGCAGAACGTCTTCACGCGCCTCCTGCGCGCTGCGATGACATTTCCCCACTGCGCCCAGCAGAGGGCGCTGTGGGGAATCGTCATCACTGCGCGCAGGAGGCGCGTGAAGACGTTCTGCCGGCGTCCCGGGAGTATGTGAGTATGTATGTATATCTGTATGTATGTCTGTATGTTTGTTTGTATGTATGTCTGTGTCTTGTTTTTATGTGTGTCATGTGTGGGGCCGGAGCGCTGCTCCGGCTCCACACATGTATAGCGTTAGCACGGATCCGTTGGCACCCTTTAGGTGCCGGATCCGTGCTAACGCTAGTGTGAAAGTAGCCTAAAGTAAAATCTACTGACCACTGTATTTAGAAAATGTCTTCTTTTAAGGGCTTATTCACACGATCGTGGAGCACGGTCCGGGACGATCTGTGAAAACCCGGACCGTGCTCCTTCAGTGCTCCTCCTGAGGCCTCCGCTGTACAGTGATACACTCTATACGAGCGTGTACAGTGTATCACTGTACAGCAGCGGCTTCAGGAAGCGCACAGTGTCATAGTAAACTATGACGCCGTGCGCTCCTGCCCTCAGAAGGAGCACGGTCCGGGTTTTCACGGACCACCCCGGACCGTGCTCCACTGTCGTGTAAATGGGCCCTTACTGTCCCTTTATGTTGAAAGCTAATCTTTGTAACTAGTGAGAAAACCCTCTTTAATCCTGTTTTCTATAGTAGCGCTGAGTTGAGTACAGCCATTCCTTCCCAGTGCCGTTTTCCTCTGATCTGTAGCGTCTGAGCATCTACATGAAGGGCAGCACACAGTCATCTCAACTAAAAGCCCAGATCCTTAGTTCAGGAATAGAACAGACGTTTATAGGACATTTCATCATGTTCCCAAATTCTTATGAAAATATATTCAGCACATACTGCATTGAGCTAATTGTACCAATTTATTATATATTTTACTCCAACTCCACCAAAATGGACACCGACTCCGACTCCACAGCCCTGCTTCTCTCTGCAACCCCATTGGATATATCCATGCATGGACAATGCATACTTGCTTTATGTTCTCCTTAGCCAACATCTGCTATCCATTACCAATACTTTCTTCATCCTGTCCAATCTATAGCCTCTCACCCAAGTGAGTGCTACCCCCACCTTAGAAATGTGTACACACACGTAAGATTTGGGAATGTAGTGTCTGGCATAATCAAGTGGCATTATACTATATTTTTCAATATTCTCCTTTATTCCCCCCTGTTGTTGGTTTAACCAACACACACACACACAGATACTGACATTTATACCACACACACAATGTCTCTCGCATTTCAATATATGATGTTCTCCTCATCCAAGGAACAAAGTTCACACCCTTGACTTCTTTGGTAGCAACAGGTGTGTAGGCGAGCATCATGGTGGCTTTCAAAAACAGTTTTTTCCCATCACCCATGACAGCACCCCAGAGAGATGGATCCGCCCTCAAGGCTGGACAGGAAACCATAGAGCAAATAAAAAGGGAACACCCACTTCCTCCTTCAGTGTGGTTTCCTGTCCTCTGGACAGTGGAGCCTGGAGCATGCGGCCTCTCGGGGCTGTGAAACTAGGAACACCTTATGAGGATTGAATTTTGGCCTCACGGCTTCAGGGCCTGGTTGTCTGCCTCACGGCTTCAGGGCCTGGTTGTCTGCCTCACGGCTTCAGGGCCTGGTTGTCTGCCTCACGGCTTCAGGGCCTGGTTGTCTGCCTCACGCTATGCCTGTCTGGCTGTGCGCCTGTGCCTGTCTGGCTGTGCGCCTGTCTGGCTGTGCGCCTGCGCCTGTCGGGCTGTGGGCCTGTGCCTGTCGGGCTGTGGGCCTGCGCCTGTCGGGCTGTGGGCCTGCGCCTGTCGGGCTGTGGGCCTGCGCCCTGTCGGGCTTTGGGCCTGTCAGCGTGGCGGACTGACCGTGGGTCTGCGGCTGACCGTGGGTGTGCGCCTGTCTGGCGGACTGACCGTGGTCTGCGGCTGACCGTGGGTGTGCGCCTGTCTGCGGCGGACCTTGGGGTCTGCGGCCTGTCTGGCGGACTGACCGTGGGGCTGCGGCTGACCTTGGGTCTGCGCCTGTCTGGCGGACTGACCGTAGGGCTGCGGTTGACCGGGGGTCTGCAGCTGTCCTTGTGTCTGCGCCTGTCTGGCTGGCTGACCGTGGTCTGCGGCTGACCTTGTGTCTGCGTGGGTCTGCGGCTGACCTTGTGTCTGCGCCTGTCTGGCTGACTGACCGTGGTTTGCGCCGATCTGGCTGGTTGACCGTGGTTTGCGCCTGTCTGCCTGACTGACCGGGGGTCTGCCTGTCTGGTTGACTGACCTTGTGTCTACACTTGACTTGGTGTCTGCGCTTGTCTGGTTTTAGTCTGGGCCTGAATGACTGTCCTTGAGTCTTTGCCTGGCTAACGGAGTGACTGCTTTGAACTTATACCTGACTGTTGGCTAGCTGACTTTGGATTTAGGCGTCGGGCTGACCGCCTTTTGACCTAGCCAAGTTACATAGACTGCTTTTGAGCTGCTTTGAATCTATTCTGCTTGTCTGGTGTCCTTCCATGGTTGGCTAGTGGACTTCCTTCTTTTTACTCTATGCCTTGCTGATTGCCTGAGAGTCAGGGTCTCCTGGCTGGCTTCCTTTGTGTTGGGGCAATTTCAGACTTGGTGATGTGACTGCATGCAGGCTTGCTGCAACGACTAGTGTGCTGGGATGTCTGTTTTTGGCAATGAATGAATGACTACATGACTTGCAGGGGCTGAGAAAACGGAGTGACCCACAAAAAAAAAAAAAAAACTTTTTACACTCCTTGGGAGTGAGAAGATGGACTGATTTTTATAGTCTGGAAGACCTCTGGGAGCTATGGCATACTGGCAGAGCCCTATAAACCTATTGTCAAGAGTGAAGGTTTGGGCTGGACTATGTTGGTGGATTGGCCTACAGGAAATATGGCTCATCAACAAAGCCCTATAAGACTCCTGGGAGAATAAGAGCATGGGCTGGACTATATTGTCTGGGTTGCCTATATGAGTTGTAGTGCACCAGCAAAACCCTATTAATATTTGCCGCCGATCTGGAAGTCCCAGAAGGTAAACCCTGGAGGGTCGGTGGTTGTCTGCTGGGGTCCTTTGTGCGATAGTCCCGGAGTTATGGTCCCTAGAAGGTCTGAAGGGTCCGGTTGGCTCTTTAGACCTCTTGCAGCAGATCCGTGGGCACCTCCGGAGGGATGGATGCCACGGTAGGGTCCCATGGCATCTGCCAGAGGGCGAGAAAGATTGCCAACAAGCATCTTCAGTTTTTTGATCATCCAGTATCAAGATAAGTACCTTTCTGAAATATGTGGTTAAATCTGTTTATTATTTTTAGAAAACACTTAAGGAGAAACCATATGTGGCTTCTTTCCACAATTATGACTGATCTAGAAGTTCAATGTTTAGTTAAAAGTTCTTGGATTGGTTCGGTCCTCCTTATCTTTGTTTCCATTTACTCCTAGGAGTCTTCTTGGTATAGAATACTTGTAAGCGCTGTCCCTCCCTGGGGGTGCTTTTTGTTCTCTGGTATTTCTCTCTGGGGTGCTGTCATGGGTGATGGGAAAAATGATAATTACACTCACCGGTAATTTGATTTTCCTGAACCCATGACAGCACCCCCTCTAATTCCCTCCCGGGCGCTTGTGATTAATGAAAATGGTTTCTGTCTTTAAAAAATAAATAAATAAATAAATAAATAGGTAAGGGAATGGAAAAGAGAAGAAAAATTTAAGAATGAAATTGAACGGCTCCTACTGATTACTCTGGAAACGACACTGAAGGAGAAAGTGGGTGTTCCCTTTTTATTTGCTCTATGGTTTCCTGTCCAGCCTTGAGGGCGGATCCATCTCTCTGGGGTGCTGTCATGGGTTCAGGAAAATCAAATTACCGGTGAGTGTAATTATCATTTTTCCCAATCACCCAGGACCGCACGTAGAGAGAGAGGATCCGCCCCCAGAGACAGGAAACCTGCACAAAATAAAAAGGCGGAGACTCTCCACCTCAGTGTGGTTCCCTGTCTCTGAGGGGAAGCCTGCTACTGTGGTGTCCTGCGTGATGAAGCTCCCCCTCTCCAGAGCCCTTACCTGCGGCACCCCAGCTTGACGCTTGACAGAGGCGGCATCACTGATGCGCCGGGGTGATGCTGCTGCAGAGACGCCGCGAGCCTCCGGAGGGAGTGTCTTGGGCGTTGGGGGTCAGAATGTCCGGCGTGATCCTGTCCTGGAGGCAGGAGGAGCGCTTCCGGGCCTGAGCGGCGGTAGGAAGCTTGTGGAGGAGGCGGGACAGCGCTGAGCGCGCTGTGATGTCAGACGCCGGAGGGTCATGTTAGGGTCATGTGACCGGAAGAATCTCCGGCAGCAAAGCAGCATTCGGTGGTCAGAGTAAAAGAGGCCAGTCGCTCCTGGAGGTCACTACTGGCCGTAAGCCGCTGAGTCTGGAGGAGAAGAGCTATTATCCTTCCCTTAAGTGCCTGTGAGCTGCAATGGAGGAGGAAAAAGCAGCTGAGGAAGTGACCATCCCTGCCCCAACTCTGGTACCTTTTTAAGGGGGTGAGTTTTTCCGGATTTATTTGCCAGACAGATGCTTTATTCTAGTCTGTTTTTGTGTCTATCCTATCTACAGGGGAGGCCTAGAAAGGTGGTGTCAAAAAAGAGGAATATGGAATGTGCCTTATGTAAAGTTGCCCTCCCTTGTGACTGGGACAAAAAGTTTTATGTCAACCTTGCATTGATAGAACTGTGGCTGAAGAGTCTCCGTCTTTTTACAAATGCCTTCAAGCTTTAGTAAAATCGGAAGTTTCTTCTTCTTTGACTAAAAGGTCTTCCTCTTCTAAAAGCCATAGAACCTCCCGTACTGAGCCCTTGGGGGTCCTGTCCTCCTCAGCATCTGAACCAGAGGAAGTGGGAGCCTTATATTCTGATGTCTCCTCAGTTTCCTCCTCTGATGGGGAAAATGAAGGAGGTCGTCCGTGTTTTCCGACTGAGGATGTGGACAAATTGCTGAAAGCCGTAAGAAGTAATATGGGGATAGAGGAAAGTAAGGAGCCTAGATCAATTCAGGACATTCTGTTTGGGGGCTTGGAGTCAAAGAAGCATAAAACTTTCCCTATTCATAAGAATATAACAAAGGTGAATGGAGAAAACCTAATAGAAAAGTCTTTATAGCAAAAAACCTAAAAAGAAAGTACCCCTTTGAAGAGGAAGATTGTGTAACATGGAATAAAGCACCAAAAATCGACGTTGCTATTTCCAAGGTGTCCAGAAAAGTCGCTTTACCTTTTGAGGATACGGGGGTCCTTAAGGACCCTTTGGACAAAAAGGCTGAATTTCTTTCGACAGGGTCCTGGGAGGCTTCAACCTCCTCTTTTAGGCCTAGTATTGCTGCCACTTGTACCGCTCGTTCCTTAACCCTTTCATGACCGGACCTATAAAAGGCCTGAATGTCCAGGCAACTTTTTGTGATTTGGGCACATGGTGGCTTAGTGACCCTATTTTTTTTTTTTTTCGTTTGAATACGAAAATAATTTTTGCTATTTTTTTTTTACTTGACACTTAGGACTTATTATTAGAATGGTTTTTTTTAAAGATATTTTATATTTTTTTTAGGTTTAATTTAGACAAAAAACGCTACTTCTTATTAAAAAAAGGATTTTTTTTTTAATTATAGATTTTTTTTTTTTTTTTTAAATATTAAAACTTACGCACAAATTAATTATTGCAATGGGTTCCCTATTTGATGACGATCATTTTGATATATAGCATGTATAGATTTTATTTGACGGGGCGACTATGGTGACTGTTTACATTGGTGACTGCTTGTTTAATTTTTTTTACACTTTTTTTTTTTTTTTTTTTTTTTTTTATTTATTTTTTTTACTTATATATTTATTTTTGACAACTAATATGTCCCCCAGGAGGTCATTAAAAGACCTCTGGAGGACTGACTTTTTTTTTTTTTTTTTTTTTTTTTACACTTTTTTTTTCCCACTGTTTCCACTGTAACTGGGGCATCCACAGGAGCCCCAGTTACAGGGGAAAACAGCCCCCTGGGGGCTCATTACACACAGGCAGAGCTGATCAGGGTCTCCTTAGACCCTGCAGCACTGCCCCTGCCCCGAGACACGTGACCGCCGGGTCTAACACAGGAAGCGGCGCTGCAGCTTCATTCCTCCTGCGCCGGCTGAGCAGGTAAGGCTCTCCTCCGGCTTAGGAGAAGACAGAAGCGGTAATAAACCGCTCCTGTCTTCTCCTCAGGGTCCCCGCTCTGTCTGTGAGCCGGGACCCGACCTGCTCCTGCTAGATTGCAGGAGCAGGAGCTTTAATCCCAGCGCTGATCAGCGCTGGGATTAAAGGGCCGCCTGCACGTCTATATACGTGCTATCTGCACGGGGCATGTGCAGATAGGACGTATATAGCCGTATGGCGGTCGTGAAGGGGTTAATGGTCTGGCTCTCTGAGCTTGAGACTCAGTTACCTAGTAAGGTGGCCAGAGAGGAGATTTTAGCCTCCCTTCCAACTATAAGAAAAGTGGCAGATTTCCTCGCAGATGCTTCTGCGGATTCTGTAAGACTTGCTGCCAGGTCTGCTGCATTGTCCAACTCAGCCCGTAGGGCTTTATGGTTAAAAAACTGGAAAGGCGATTTTCCTTCCAAACAGAGACTCTGTGGGGTGCCATGTGAAGGAGAGTTTTTGTTTGGCCCGGCCCTAGATGAATTGCTGGAGAAGCAGCTGATAATAAGAAAAAATTCCCAGGATACAGACCGTCGTCTTTTTCCTTTACCGGTAGACAGAATCTGTCCTTTCATTCCTTTTGAGAGAATAAGGATAACCAAAGGAAGGGAAAAGATGATAGATTCAGGCCCCAAAAAAGAGGAAAAGGTTTTTTTCTTCAACCAGTCTGGGGGTGATCGAAAAAAGCCGGATCCCCAATGACGCCAGATGTCAGGTAGGTGGAAGATTAAAAGAATTTCTCCCTACCTGGGCTCATATCTCAAACAGTTCCTGGGTTCTGGACATAGTAGAAAAGGGACTAAAACTAGATTTTCGTTCTCTTCCTCCAAAAAGGTTCCTGGTAACAAAAGTGCGGGCCTCAAAACAAGGAATCTCTCCTATAGAGGAAGAAGTTTTGAAGCTCCTGGACAAGGGAGTTTCATTGCATGTTCCAGAAGAAGAGAAAGAAAAAGGGTTTTACTCCCATTTATTATGTGGGGGCTCATTTTGTGCGGGATGAGGTGACGTTTTCATTGGTACCATTTTGGGGTACATAAGACTTTTTGATTGCTTGGTATTACACTTTTTGTAAGTCAAGGTGAAAAAAAATTGCTGTTTTGGCATAGTTTTTAAAAAATTTTTTTTTTAATACAACATTCACCTGAGGGGGCAAATCATGTGATATTTTTATAGAGCCGGTTGATACGGACGCGGCGATACCTAATATGTATACTTTTCTTCCCCGGTTGTATACAATACTGTTGTATTGTAATGCATTGGCTGTAAGTGTATTACTCAATGCAATACACTTATAGCCTGGATCTGGATCTGGATCGCACAGGCAATTAGGGATAGCAGTCACGATGCCTAAGGAAGGCATCGGGCTGCTATCCAAGCCATCGGCTTAAAAAAGTTCTCTGGAGAACTGAGTCCAGAAGGAGCCCTCAGGAACGACTGAGACGGGAGAAGACGCAATTTTTCTATGTTTAGTATCCACCCTAGCTCTGCAATAATACCGCATGAACTGCTCTTCTGCAATTGATCTCTGAATCTGCCACAATTAGGAAATCGTCCAGATGTGGGATGAACAAAATATCCTGCTCCCTTATATGTGTCATCTCCGCTATTATTTTTGTAAACACACGAGGGGCTACAGACAGTCCGAAGGGCATGGCTCTGAATTGTAGGTGTAATAACACTCCCCTTACTGGGACAGCTGCTCTCAAAAATTTCTGATGCGGTGGGAATATCGGAATATGATAATACGCATCCTTTAAATCCAGGACTGCCATAGAAGGGGGAGAGCAAAATCACTACAGATTTTATTGACTCCATCTTGAATTTTTTTACATTGAAGTACAGGTTCAGCTTTTTTAGATTTATAATTGTCCTATAGGAGCCATCCGTTTTTTTCACCAGAAATAAATGGGAGTAAAACCCTTTTTCTTTCTCTTCTTCTGGAACATGCAATAAAACTCCCTTGTCCAGGAGCTTCAAAACTTCTTCCTGAGAAAAATCAGGGAAGAGAAGTCAAGAGTCATTTTAATAGCCCCTTTCTGGCCGAGAAGGGCCTGGTTCTCTTGGCATAGAAAGATGTCCATCTCGGATCCCTAGGTTCTTCCAGAGAGCCGGGATCTTCTCAGTCAGGGTCCAATTTTCCACCTGTCAGCAAGAAGTCTCCATCTGACGGCGTGGAATTTGAAAGGAGCTTACTAGCCAGAAGGGAGTTTTTTGAGAAATTAATTTCCACTTTGCTTAAAGAAGAACTCCCGCAAAAACTTTTATTCTCTGGCCTGTTAGAAAGGTGCATGATATAATCTGTAGTGATTGTCATTTTCTTATCACTGACTGTTTCTGTGAGTAAAAACCTCTCTTCTTATTGTAGCTGGGTCATATGACCAACTCCATGACCTCCAACTGACCCAGGACAGAAAGCCAGTAACTGCTCTATTCATTCCTATGGGAGCCTCACTTTCAGTCTCATAGGTATACATAGAGAATTAGACTTCCTGTCCACACACAAGTCTATGTGTGAGTTGGTGGGTCTAATTGCTGGTCACCTGACACAGATAAGAAACTTCAGGATGATATAAGTCAAAAATTCAGACACTGGTAAGAAAATGACATTCACTACAGATTATATCATGTACATTTCTAGCAGGACATGGAATAAAATGTTTGTCGGGAGTTCTTCTTTAAGAGTAGAAAAAGATCTACCATTAACATTTATCACAGGGTCTGGTTGAAGTTTCTGGAATTCTCAGGTATCAGGTTTAATACTCTCCCTGAGTCATTTCCTGTGAATCTTGTTCTTTAATTCCTTCAAAGAGGATTAGGTATGGGTTTAGCTGTTAATACCCTTAGGGTACATATTTCTGCCCTTTTGGCCCTCTTTAACCAGGATCTAGCTAGTTCCCCATGGGTTTCCAGATTTTTTTTTTTTTTTTTTTATTTTTTTTTTTTTTAGAGCTGTTGGTAGATCTTCTCTACTTGTGTCTCCTTGGGACCTGAACCTAGTGTTAAATGCTTTGACTAAACCTCCTTTTGAACCCTTAGATAACTTACCGATTAAGGCTTTAACCCTTAAGGTATGCCTATTGGTTGCCATCACCTCTGCTAGACAAGTTAACGAGATCCAGGCTATGTCTGTCAATCCACCTTTTACTACTATCCTAGACGATTGAGTCCTGATGTCTCCAGACCCTGCCTTCCTGCCCAAGGTTGCTAATGAATTCCACAGATCACAGAATGTGGTATTGCCAGCTTTTTTCCAGAATCCAAAAACTAAGGAAGAGCAAAATCTTCATTGTTTTGATGTCAGAAGAGCTATATTGCAATACCTGAACTGCACTAAAACCTGGAGGAAGGTTTCCTCCCTTTTTGTTCTTTTTCAAGGAAAGAACAAGGGCATGACCGCATCAAAATCAACTATTGCAAGGTGAATAACCTCGGCAATTTCTCTAGCTTATTCTTCTTCTGGTGCTTCTGTCCCGGAGAATCTCAGAGCATATTCTACTCGGGCAGTCTCTACTTCCTGGACGGAGAGGCGCAGTGTCTTGGCTGAGGACATCTGCAAGGCAGCGACTTGGTCCTCTCCGTCCACTTTCTATAAGCACTACAGACTTGCTCTCCTCTCCTGAGGATCTGTCCTTTGGGGAACAGGTGTTTTCTGTGGCATTCCCACCCTAGTGCTATCTCTGATATTTCGCTCTCTACGTGCTGTCCTGGGTGATTGGGAAAAATGAAGATTACTTACGGTAATTGGATTTTCTAGAACCCAGGACAGCACCCTTATTTCCCTATATTGGTTTTGGTGTGTGTGTAGCACAGGTGTGCATATTTAAAAAAAAAAAAAAAAAAATGAGGTGGAGAGTCTCCACCTTTTTATTTTGTGCAGGTTTCCTGTCTCTGGGGGCGGATCCTCTCTCTCTACGTGCTGTTCTGGAAAATGCAATTACTGTAAGTACTCCTCATTTTTGCAGCATAAAAATAACATGCATACCAGACACAATAACAATACTGGAGCACATATAAGCATGACTGTCCTCAGTTATGGCAAGAACCCAGATAGAAAATTCAGCCTCGTCTGTCTCAGACCTCTTAGCTTCTCTTTAATGGCATTCAAGGCCTCATCTGATCTTTATGAACTTTAATACTTCTTACCCGTTTTTCTAGATCCATTTCACATTTGCTGCTACTTGTACACCAGGAGTCAGCCAACTGGCAAAAAGGATTCCAGCCTTTGAAAAGATTTTAAAGTCCGCTAGAGTATGGACTCTTAGTTCGCACAAGCTCACCTGGAACCCACGCATGCTTAGGAATTACCAACAAGGGGTTGATTCATATAAACATTAAGCACACACCT
This sequence comes from Rhinella marina, assembly GCA_900303285.1. NCBI lineage: Eukaryota > Metazoa > Chordata > Amphibia > Anura > Bufonidae > Rhinella > Rhinella marina. The sequence goes on along the minus strand of ONZH01025971.1, from coordinate 42,865 downwards.
GACCAGTCTCCAGGGAGTCTGGTATACGCCAGACTACCAAATTACCAATATACATCCATCAGTACAGCAGTTCCTTGACTCAAATATTTCTCATATTTGACCAACTTACAGCGTGTGTTTGTTCCAAACCTTTGTCCATTCCCATCATTAGAATAACATACATTAAATTCCCTCTTGTATATAATTTGAGACCTTTCTCTTCTGGAACTTACAAATCTTACAAAATCTCTCCATACTTTTGTTTACCAAATTGAAGTCGGAAGTGAAGTTCCAAAGAGTCTGGCCTGCACAACCACAATACTTCTACAAAACCTACTCATATTCCTAATCTATATACAGCTAAATCTGAAAATATGTTATATGGACATCATTACAATCAGTAACACTAATAAGCCTAATACCCACTTATTCACATTGTACCGTACAAAATTCCAGCAACATGGTGTTATCAGCTCCTCCTCAGTAACAGGAATAGAAAACATAACATTGGACTATTTTGTACATATCAATCAAATTAATCATTTTTACAGTCGCCATATGATTAATAAATTTATTATCCCAAAAGTCCTTTAATAAGTCCAATAAGCAGCACAATGCAGAAACTGAAGACTCTCCTGGTGTGGTCCCTTTAGTTACAGATGTATTCAGAATGGTCAGTGTGTCTCCAGGTGGTTTCTCCTTCAAACGCCTCACTAATTTTGAAGTGATCCAATCAGTGATTCAAACTTTTAACATATGCCCAATCATTAATGCTCACAGGGTTTATGGAAAGGTAAAGCCACTGAATTCGCATCTAGAAGGGAATCGGACAGTTACAGTATCCACTGCAATTAGTTGGTTTTGTAGGACTCCCATACAGATGTCACAATAGCAGCTTGTCTCCACTGCTCCTCTCTAAAAGAACTATAACTTCTAGACTGTATTACAGATCTCCAGAAACTTGTCCCAGACCACAACCTCTCTCCTGACTAAGAGTACAGCCTGTATCTTGTACAAAGTATAGCCTACTTCGCCACTTTGGTGTCTGATCCTTATGGGTCAAAAGCCACAGACCATAACTACAGGTAGTAATATCAAAAATACAGTATCTGGGCATGTTGGAGATTATATATCCCAAGAATATCTCATTTGGTGACAAGATGTTCTTCTAATACATGATCCTTACTGAGTACAGAACTACGGAGAGGCATTCTATTTAAGGCCTTTTCCCTTTCTAGAACATGTCATTATTCTATCTTTCCACCAAACCCAATGTTCTTCTGTGAAATAAATTCCCTTATTACCCTCCATCGTCTCTTGAACCCCATTCACAGCACCTCAGCTAGTATCTTCGTAGCTGTATCCTTTGCTACAGGCCAGATCTTTGAATATCCTGGAAAGAGATCAATACAGACTAGGACATATTCACGCTGTTCCACCTTTGGTAACTGAATGTAGTCAATACGCAGTATCTGAAATGGGTAAGATGACCTGGGCCTATGCCTCTCTAGAATAGTTTTCCCATCATTATTATAGCACATGTTATTCAACCTTGGACTAACCTGGTGGTAGCATTGTTGAACCCAGGAGCCAACCACCACTGAATCACATATTCCCTCTCTTGATTTGCCCATGCTCTAAATCCATTCTCATTGTGTAGAGTGCCCTCTGAAGGTAAAGTTTACCAACCTTCCAGAGTTCACTTATCACTTCTACTGCTTGCTTTCATTTTTCCCTTCAGCCTCTTCACATTTTGGAAGTCTACTGGCCCTAAACCAGCCTGTATCACATAGAATTCAACTTACGATAGGCTGCAGGTAATGGCTTAGTGTGAGTTTGTACTTTAACCACCTTTGCCTCCATCAGGGAATCAAACACCTTTTTACACACTCAGCATTCATTATTGATGGGCTTGCTCATGGATACAACAAAATCTCTGCTCCTTCAGATTAGACCATAATAATGGGTAATACCAAAGGCATACATAGAATGTATATTAATGTTAGCAGTCTTACCCTCAGCCATCTTACAAACCTCAGCGAGTGCCTTCAGCTCTGCCTCCTGCATTGAAATTGCTGGAGGGAGTTATTACTTGATAACATTAGTTTTGGTAGAGGCAGCATATCCTGTCCGAGATGATCCATCTTTGAAGAACCTGAAACCATCTACAAGAAACTCAAAAGTTTGGGTTATTCATTGGAAAGGTTGCATTCCCCTTATATTCTGTTGATGCAAATACTCAGGTAACTCATCCTTCCACCTGATTGTTTTCCCTTTAAAATGCTGCTGAGGAGGGAAGTTTCCTACCTAGAGATAGACCTAAAGTAAACATGTGCTCACAGTGAGTTTGTTGAAGTGCTTCACTCACTGCATGTGATATCATTAAAAGTAAAGAAGGACTCTTACTGCATTGGAGAAATCTAAGTGTTTTGGTTACATACAATAGATTGTTTGAACATCCTTTTCTTCAGTTGTTAATAAGAAGGCTCTTCCTGCCTATAGGATCATGTATCAGTAGAGAGGAGGTATTGGAAGTCCACTCATTACAATATCCCACATTTCCTCCTCCCCTTTACATCACTTGTCCACACCCCTTGGGTGCACTGGTCCTAATCAGATGTCCCAACACATAACATATATAACATACAACATGTAACACACAATACCAACATAAAACAGACAAAGGGCCCCTTTTGACATGACACTTCAACATAGGAATATTAATTGGAGCTCCAAACCAATTTTTTATCTAGACGTTCTTTCAGGGACTTCATTATTGCTACAAATAAAACGCCTAAGAAAACATTTGGGAGGAAGTAGAAGTGATTAGCAAGAAGCCTCCAGGCATTCCTGACGGCCATTAGAGACAGCTGCAAAATAAAACTCATAAAACAGTTGGTTTCATAATTAAAGAACCATATTACCTTTAACGATTGGCTATTTTTTTTTTTTTTTTTTTTTTTTACCACGTGGATTTTCTGTTACCAATTTATTTTACTTATTGTTTGGCCGAATTCAGACAGCCATCGTATTGCGGGTCCGCAAAAATGCGGACCAGCAATACTATGGGTGCCGCCCGGTGTGTGTTCTGCAATTTCCCCTAAAGTGAGGAAAATTGGCTTCTACCTCACAGGGTTTTTTGCCTTCCCCTGGATCAACTTGTAGGAAAACAGGCTGAACTGGATGGACAGATGTCTTTTTTCGGCCTTACAAACTATGTTACTATGTTACACGACCGGGCGTCCCATGGATAATGCCTATACTTGTCCATTGTTATGGACAAGTATAGGAAATGTTCTATATTTTCTTCTGGAGCCGCAGCATGGAAGTGAACGGGCCCACACCTATTCCGCAATTTTGCGGAATAGGTGCGGACCCGTTCACATGACCGTGTGAACGGGCCCTTAGGATATCCGGTTATGATGTATAGTTATTAGGAGTGTACTCTTCACATTCTCAGTTACAGAGGTACCACATACCACACCCTATATTCCATGCATTCTTCATTCACACAGTAAAGCAATGGTAAATCTCACAGCATCTTTATCTCCTAGGAAAGAGAACAAACATCTTAATATCATTATATCAAATTAATAAACCTCACATTACAGATCCTGGAAACTATAGGCCGGTAAGTTTAACTTCTGTTGTGGGTAAACTGTTTGAAGGTTTTCTGAGAGATGCTATCTTGGAGTACCTCAATGAAAATAAGCAAATAACTCAGTATCAGCATGGCTTCATGAGGGATCGGTCATGTCAAACCAATTTAATCAGTTTCTATGAGGAGGTAAGTTCTAGACTTGACCGCGGCAACTTACTGGATGTCGTATATTTGGACTTCTCCAAAGCGTTTGACACGGTACCACATAAAAGGTTAGTATACAAAATGAGAATGCTTGGCCTGGGAGAAAATGTCTGTATGTGGGTAAGTAACTGGCTTAGTGATAGAAAACAGAGGGTGGTTATTAACGGTACATACTCAGATTGGGTCACTGTCACTAGTGGGGTACCACAGGGGTCTGTATTGGGTCCTATTCTCTTCAATATATTTGTTAATGATCTTGTAGAAAGCTTGCACAGTAAAATATCAATTTTTGCAGATGACACTAAACTGTGTAAAGTAATTAACACAGAAGAGGACAGTGCACTGCTACAGCAGGATCTGGATAGACTGGAGGCTTGGGCAGAAAAGTGGCAGATGAGGTTTAACACTGACAAATGTAAGGTTATGCATATGGGAAGGAATAATGCAAGTCACCAGTACATACTAAATGGTAAAGCATTGGGTAACTCTGACATGGAAAAGGACCTAGGAATTTTAGTGAACAGCAAACTAAGCTGCAGAAACCAGTGTCAGACAGCTGCTGCCAAGGCCAATAAGATAATGGGTTGCATCAAAAGAGGCATAGATGCCCGTGATGAGAACATAGTCCTGCCACTTTACAAATTACTAGTTAGACCACATATGGAGTACTGTGTACAGTTCTGGGCTCCTGTGAACAAGGCAGACATAGCAGAGCTGGAGAGGGTTCAGAGGAGGGCAACTAAAGTAATAACTGGAATGGGTGGACTACAGTACCCAGAAAGATTATCAAAATTAGGGTTATTCACTTTAGAAAAAAGACGACTGAGGGGAGATCTAATAACTATGTATAAATATATCAGAGGTCAGTACAGAGATCTCTCCCATCATCTATTTATCCCGAGGACTGTGACTGTGACGAGGGGACATCCTCTGCGTCTGGAGGAAAGAAGGTTTGTACACAAACATAGAAGAGGATTCTTTACGGTAAGAGCAGTGAGACTATGGAACTCTCTGCCTGAGGAGGTGGTGATGGTAAGTTCACTAAGAGAGTTCAAGAAGGGCCTGGATGTATTTCTGGAGGGTAATAATATTACAGGTTATAGTTACTAGAGATGGGTCGTTGATCCAGGGAGTTATTCTGATTGCCTGACTGGAGTCGGGAAGGAATTTTTCCCCCTAAAGTGAGGAAAATTGGCTTCTACCTCACAGGGTTTTTTTGCCTTCCCCTGGATCAACTTGTAGGAAAACAGGCTGAACTGGATGGACAGATGTCTTTTTTCGGCCTTACAAACTGTTACTATGTTACATTATACTGGATTTTACCACTTCCTTGTTATCACATACCTCAACCCATATCACTTACTTTCATCCATCTCATATTTTGACTCCCTGCTCTTTTTGCTCTTTTCTCTCTTTAGACTTTCCATCTGTTACACACTCACTCACAATTGTAAACTGGGAAATCTACAATCAGGTCTTGTACAATCTTATATGCCAATCAACATACCCTTAATCCTTCTAAGAGTGTTATGACATGCCGTTTATGGAATTAGTTTGCTCTCACCTACTTCTACACTCATCATACTTCCGTAGTAGAGCATATGCCAACCTTAAAGGGAACCTGTCACCTCCTTTTCTGAAAATGAGCTGTTAACAGTACCTTAAAGTAGAGCCGAGTGTGATCCTAATGATGTTGTTGAAACTGAGAACTGCCGGATGAAAACGGTGAAAACTGAACTTTTAATCTTGCTGCACGGGCTTTCCGGTGTGGGCTTGAAGTCAAGGGGGCAGCGGCCTCCTTGCTTCAAGTCAAGAAAGCCACTCCCCACTTGCGCTTGACTGACAGCCCGGGTGCCGGGGATCGCAGAAATCTCGCGCATGCGCGTTGCGCGACTCAGTACTGCGCGATCCCGGCACCCGGCTCTTCATGTTGCCGGCGCTTCAGTACTCAGTGCGCATGCGCCGCCTTACTATGCGAGCGTCATGTACCGGTAGTCAGGCAGACAGGAGTGGGCAGCAGTCCCTATTATAACCCTATATTCTTGGCAGGAGGGGGACTGCACTGGGCCTACCTATCTACACAGAGCACCCGCCCCAAAAGGGGTGACCCTGTCCGGATACCTGTCCCTAAGGACGGCCAATTCCCTGAACTAGAACAATGCGTGTCCACACCCGACGTCACACGTTTCTGTTGAATAACTCATCAGGGGAGTGATCAAAATATCAAAAGTAGTGAGGTTAAATGACCAGCATTAAAGTATATCACAAGCTGGTAATATGATAAGGTACATAAAGGCTGTTCCAGTGAGAACACAATAAAACTCCAAAAAGTCTCCAGTGGGAAACATAGGGAATAAGTACATGCATACACAAACCCATGGTGTGGGCAAAAAAAGTGGAGACCCTAATGGTCGACACTTAGGGCATCCATAATAGAAAACCTGGTGTAGGTAAATGGTGTGCCCGAGGTCAATGGAGGGGCGCCAAGTAGCAGCAGCTAAAGCCCCAATAAAGAGACACCTCCTCCTACCTGCTTCAGTTGCTGTTTCCTGTCCCTCAGGACACATGGAAGCCTCCGCAAGTGCTCTGGCTAAATCTCTCTCTCTCTCTCTCTATTTAAAATGGATACTGCAGCTTCAAAATGGTGTAGTTTTCTCTGCTGGCAGCAATATGTCATCTAATGATGCTGGAGATGTTCCACGCGGATCTGCAGATCCCTCAGCCTGGTATGAGATCTCCTCCATCTGCATTTTGGGTTTGGTGGGATTTATATTCCCGTTGGTCCCTGTAATTCACCACCTGGGAGTTTGATGTAGGCCTCATTTAATGGGGTCTAATCTTAGGAGATGTTGTCCCGTCACAGTTGGTGAATCTGCAAAAAAAAAAAAAAAATGCTATGTGCAGGAAAGGTCTACCCCCTGCTATGTCCATGTTGTTTTGAAAACGTGATAGTGGAAGAGTCGCAATCTTTTATGGAGAATCTTAGAAGCGTTATTGGGGACAAAGTAAATTCTTCAATTGACCGGCGCATGAAACCCTCTTCCTCATCCTTCAACTTGAAAATCAGATGCATCTCCAGATGTAATTGATTTTGATGGAGTGCTGTTTTCATATGATTTCTAGGGAGTGGAAAGACCCTATAAAAATACCTGCTATACAGTGGTGAAAAAAGTATTTAGTCAGCCACCAATTGTGCAAGTTCTCCCACTTAAAAAGATGAGAGGCCTGTAATTGACATCATAGGTAGAACTCAACTATGAGAGAAATTGAGAAAACAAATCCAGAAAATCACTTTGTCTGATTTTTAAAGAATTTATTTGCAAATGATGGTGGAAAATAATTATTTGGTCAATAACAAAAGTTTATAACATAACATAGTTTATGAGGCCGAAAAAAGACATCTGTCCATCCAGTTCGGCCTGTTATCCTACAAGTTGATCCAGAGGAAGGCAAAAAAACCCTTGAGGTAGAAGCAAATTTTCCTCACTTTAGGGGAAAAAATTCCTTCCCAATTCATAGTTACATAGTTAATACGGTTGAAAAAAGACACATGTCCATCAAGTTCAACCAAGGGAGGGGGTAGGAGTGATGAAGGGGAGGGGGACGGGTAACCTTAAGACATTACTCTACATTTTTTAATATGTGGTGACCTTCTTTTTCTCTAAGAATTCATCTAAGCCTGTTTTGAAGCCCTCAGCTGTCTTTGCTGTGACCAGCTCCTGCGGTAGACTGTTCCACAGATTCACAGTTCTTATAGTAAAGAAAGCTTGTCGCCCCTGGAGTCTGAACCTTTGCTTCTCCAGGCAGAGGCAGTGCCCCCTTGTCTTTTGAGGGGATTTTACCCGGAACAGTTCTTTTCACCATATTTTTTGTATGGGCCATTTACATACTTATACAGGTTGATCATGTCCCCCCTTATATGTCTCTTCTCAAGACTAAACAAGTTTAAAGGGAATCTGTCACTAGGATAATCGCTATTAAAGTAAAGCCATGGCCTAATAGCATTTAGTACCTTATTTCCAGATGTGGCTTTGTTTCAGCAATAGATGTTTTCTATATCTCTGAAAATCCAGTTTATTTGGTATGCAAATGAGGCAGTAAGGTGCCCAGAGGGGCGTCATTCTTGCAGGAAGAAGCCCAGACATGCCCCCTGCTAGTGCCCAAGCCCACCCTCATGCTGGGAGCAGGGAAAAGGGGGGCAGAGTTATGGCCTGAATGTGATGTAGGAGGGGTGGGTGGGCACATTGTGGCAGGGGGCGTGCCTGGACTCTTTCCTACAAGAGTGACGCCCCTCTGGGCACCTTACTGCCTCATTTCCATACCAAATAAACTGGATTTTCAGAAAATAGAAAACATCTATTGCTGGAACAAAGGCACATCTGGAAATAAGGTACTAAGTGCTATTAGACTATGGCTTTACTTCAATAGCGATTATCCTGGTGACAGATTTCCTTTGACTCCTTCAATCTTTCTTCATAGCTAAGATGCTCTATGCCCCTTATCAGTTTAGTTGCCCGTCTCTGCACCCTTTCCAGCTCCAGGACATCCTTCCTATAAACCGGAGCCCAGAACTGAACAGCATATTCCAGATGAGGCCGTACTAATGCTTTATACAGTGGTAATATGACATCCCTGTCCCGCGAGTCCATGCCTCTTTTAATACATGACAATATCCTGCTGGCCTTAGAAGCAGCCGATTGACATTGCATGCTATTCTGCAGTCTATGGTCTACAAGGACACCCAGATCCTTCTCTACAAGTGACTCTCCCAGTGTTACTCCCCCTAGGACATAGGAGACATGCAAGTTGTTAGTACCCAGATTCATAACTTTACATTTATCCACATTGAACCTCATCTGCCAAGAGGATGCCCAAACACTCAGTGTGTCCAAGTCAGCTTGTAACTTCTGCACATCTTCCATAGACTGGACTCTACTACCAAGCTTAGTGTCATCTGCAAAAATTGAAACAGTGCTGTTAATTCCTCCCTCTATATCATTAATAAATAAATTAAAGTGGACCCAGCACTGAACCTTGGGGTACACCACTTATAACTGGGGACCATTCAGAGTAGGAATCATTCACCACCACTCGCTGAGTACGCTCCTTCAGCCAGTTCTCAATCCAGTTACAGAGTAGATTTTATAATCCAACCGACCTTAATTTACCCGTCAGACGTCTGAGGGACCGTGTCAAACGCTTTTGCAAAGTCTAAATACACAATATCCACAGCCGCCCCTCTATCCACACTTCTACTCACTTTTTCATAAAAACCAATCCGGTTAGTCTGACAGCTTCTGTCCTTAGTAAAACCATGCTGGTTATCACTTATAATTATCTATTATCTATAATTAACTATTATCCAAAACATATTCCTGTATATAGTCCCTTATTAGACCCTCAAAAAGCTTCCCCACAATGGACGTTAAGCTCACAGGTCTGTAATTCCCCGGGGATGACCTAGAGCCTTTCTTGAAGATGGGCACCGCATTTGCTTTACTCCAGTCCCTCGGCACTATGCCAGTCACCAGAGAATCTTTGAATATTATATACAAGGGCAAAGAAATTACTGAACTAAGTTCCTTAAGAACTCTTGGGTGTAACCCATCCGGTCCTGGAGCCTTATTCACCTTTACTTTGTTTAACTTCGCTTTGACCATATCTATATTCAACCAGTTGAGTATATTACATGAAGTATCACCAGCACTTAGTCTACCGACAGCAGCTCCCACCTCTTCATGTGTATATACAGAACTAAAGAACTCATTCAGTAGCTCCGCCTTTTCCTGATCCCCAGTAATCAATTCCCCATCACTATTATTCAGGAGTCCTACATGCTCTGACCTAGGTTTTTTTTGCATTTATATATTTGAAGAATTTTTTGGGATTGGTTTTGCTATCCCTGGCCACCAGCCTTTCATTTTGAACTTTTGCTGCTTTTATAGTCCTTTTACAATCTTTATTAACCCTTTTGTAGTTATTAAAGGCTATGGCAGACCCCCCTGATTTGTAAATTTTAAATGCCCTTTGTTTTTCATGTATTGCACTTTTAAAGGGATTCTGTCACCACCATTTTCCATATTAAGTTATTTATACCACTGGATTTATCTCATCATAAGGATCTCCAAATGGTTATTGTTATAGGGCCCAGATGAAGATTTGTGGTGTAAAAAATCGTTTTTTATCAACTGTCAATCACTTACATTAAGGAGCCCAAGGGGAGTTGACCATCGTTGCTGGAGCCCGGGCTCGGCGATTCCGTTGGAGCCCCGGACCGCCCACCTAATTAATATTCACTTCACTGAGTGAGTCAGTGAAGCTCCGCCGCGGCTGAAATCCCGCGCAGGCGCAGTACATCAAGAGGCCTGCGCCAGCAGACCGCACGGGCGCAGGCCTCTTGATGTACTGCGCCTGCGCGGGATTTCAGCCGCGGCGGAGCTTCACTGACTCACTCAGTGAAGTGAATATTAATTAGGTGGGCGGTCCGGGGCTCCAACGGAATCGCCGAGCCCGGGCTCCAGCAACGATGGTCAACTCCCCTTGGGCTCCTTAATGTAAGTGATTGACAGTTGATAAACGATTTTTACACCACAAATCTTCATCTGGGCCCTATAACAATAACCATTTGGAGATCCTTATGATGAGATAAATCCAGTGGTATAAATAACTTAATATGGAAAATGGTGGTGACAGAATCCCTTTAACATCCGCATTAAGCCACGCAGGGTTTAATTTTAAGAGTTTGTATTTGTTCCCCCTTGGAATAAATTCTGCAGTATAGTTACCCAGTGTAGATTTGAAGGTCTCTCATTTATCATCTGTGTCACTACTTGACAACAGCTGCTCCCAGTCTATGTCCTGGAGTGCGGCCCATAACCCTGGGAAATTGGCCTTTTTAAAATTTAAATGTTTTTGATCTCCCAGCATGTTTATGCTTTCTACACTTTAGGATAAAAGTAACTATATTGTGGTCACTATTACCAAGGTTTTCCCGATCAATTACCTCCTCAACTATCTCTGCGTTGTTAGATATAACCAGATCCAACAGTGCATCACTTCTTGTTGGTTCTTCTACAGACTGACCCAGAAAATTATCCTGCAATAAGTTAAAGAGGCTCTGTCACTAGGTTGTAACCTATGTATTTAAATACATAGGTTACAAGGCCTAGTGACAACTTTTAAAATCATACCTTTCATGCAGAGTTCTGCGCAGCAGTCGTGTAGAAATTTAAACTTTAAAAAGTATGCAAATGAGCCATCGGAGCACCGGGGGGCGGCCTTTCCTCTGGAGAGGCACATACTGTTGCTCTGAGGTATGATGGGGGCACATTCTGCTGATTTGAGGTATGATGGGGGCACATTCTGCTGATTTGAGGTATGATGGGGGCACATTCTGCTGATTTGAGGTATGATGGGGGCACATTCTGCTGATTTGAGGTATGATGGGGGCACATTCTGCTGATCTGAGGTCTGATGGGGGCACATTCTGCTGATCTGAGGTCTGATGGGGGCACATTCTGCTGATCTGAGGTCTGATGGGGGCACATTCTGCTGATCTGAGGTCTGGTGGGAGCACAGTGAGATGGTATGGGGGCACAGGGGGCTGATATGGGGATCTGATGTGATGTCCTTAAATTTATGGGCAGTCTGATAAGAGGATCTGATGAAAAATATTTTTTTCTTATTTTCCTACACTAAAACCTAGGTGCGTCTTATGGGCCGGTGCGTCTTATAGGGCGAAAAATACGGTATGTCTTTCCTTAAAGTGCCTGGGGATAGCTTTTAAATTAGATCTTTTTCCTCCTTAGCATTCTCAATCCCCAACACGTGCTCCCTAACTCTCCTTCTCAACTCTCTTGAGGTCATACCCACATAGACCAATTTACATGGGCATTGAGCGACGTAAATTACCACAATCGTACAACAATTAATATTGTATGTAATGAGATATTTCCAATCTATATCCCTGGGATTGTCAAAATGGGAGGCTTTATCCATGTTCGGGCAAGCCACACATTTACCACAAGGTGGACGATCCCCATTTTGGGCCTTTCTTGCCAGAAATGGATACCGACTGTTCTTTAGTATAATGACTCTGGACCAACAGATCCCTAAGGTTCTGTGATCTTTTATAAGTCATAGATGGAATAGGAGAAAGTATTTCCTTCAGAACAGGCTCCAGCAGTAATAAGCCCCAATGTTTGGTGATAGCCTGTCTCATTTGTTTAATCAGGCAATCCCAATTACTCCCTGGATCAACAACCCCTCTCTAGTAACTATCGCCTGTAATATTATTACCCTCAAGAAATGCATCCAGGCCCCTCTTGAACTCTTTTAGTGAACTTGCCATCACCACCTCCTCAGGCAGAGAGTTCCATATAGTCTTACTGCTCTTACCGTAAAGAATCCTCTTCTATGTTTGTGAACAAACATTCTTTCCTCCAGACGCAGAGGATGTCCCCTCGTCATAGTCCTAGGGATAAATAAATCATCTGAGAGATCTCTGTACTGACCCCTGATATATTTATACATTGTTATTAGATCACCCCTCAGTCGTCTTTTTTTCTAAGGTGAATAACCCTAATTTTGATAATCTTTCTGGGTACTGTAGTCCACCCATTCCAGTTATTACTTTAGTTGCCCTCCTCTGAACCCTCTCCAGCTCTGCTATGTCTGCCTTGTTCACAGGAGCCCAGAACTGTACACAGTATTCCATGTGTGGTCTGACTAGTGATTTGTAAAATGTCAGGACCATGTTCTCATCACAGGCATCTATGCCTCTTTTGATGCAACCCATTATCTTATTGGCCTTGGCAGCAGCTGTCTGACACTGGTTTCTACAGCTAAGTTTGTTGTTCACTAAAATTCCTAGGTCCTTTTCCATGTCAGAGTTACCCAATGTTTTACAGATCCATCTGTAGCAGTGTACTGTCCTCTTCTGTGTTATTTACTTTACACATTTTAGTGTCCTCTGCAAAAATTGATATTTTACTGTGCAAGCCTTCTACAAGATAATAACTATATTGAATAGAATAGGGCCCAATATTGACCCCTGTGGTACCCAAAGTTCATCTTAATACTTTGTTATATATCCTTTGTTGGCAATGACAGAGGTCAAATGTTTTCTGTAAGTCTTCACAAGGTTGGCACACACTGTTGCTGGTATGTTGGACCATTCCTCCATGCAGATCTCCTCTAGAGCAGTGATATTTTGGGGCTGTTGCTTGGCAACACGGACTTTCAACTCCCTCCAAAGGTTTTCTATGGGGCTGAGATCTGGAGACTGGCTAGGCCACTTCAGGACCTTGAAATGCTTCTTAGGAAGCCACTCCTTCGTTGCCCTGGTGGTGTGCTTGGGATCATTGTCATGCTGAAAGACCCAGCCACGTTTCATCTTCAATGCCCTTGCTGATGGAAGGAGGTTTGCACTCAAAATCTCAGGATACATGGCCCCATTCATTCTTTCATGTACACGGATCAGTCGTCCTGGTCCCTTTGCAGAGAAACAGCCCCAAAGCATGATGTTGCCACCCCCATGCTTCACAGTAGGTATGGTGTTCTTTGGATGCAACTCAGCATTCACTCTCCTCCAAACACGACCAGTTGTGTTTCTACTAAACAGTTCTACTTTGGTTTCATCTGACCATATGACATTCTCCCAATACTCTTCTGGAACATCCAAATGCTCTCTAGCAAACTTCAGACGGGCCCGGATATGTACTGGCTTAAGCAGGAGGACACATCTGGCACTGCAGGATCTGAGTCCCTGGCGGCGTAGTGTGTTACTGACAGTAGCCTTTGTTACGTTGGTCCCAGCTTTCTGCAGGTCATTCACTAGGTTCCCCCGTGTGGTTCTGGGATTTTTGCTCACAGTTCTTGTGATCATTTTGACCCCACGGGGTGAGATCTTGCCTGGAGCCCCTGATGGAGGGAGATTATCAGAGGTCTTGTATGTCTTCCATTTTCTAATTATTGCTCCCACAGTTGATATCTTCACACCAAGTTGCTTGCCTATTGCAGATTCAGTCTTCCCAGCCTGGTGCAGGTCTACAATTTTGTTTCTGGTGTCCTTCGACAGCTCTTTGGTCTTCACCATAGTGGAATTTGGAGTGTGACTGTTTGAGGTTGTGGACAAGCGTTTTTTATACTGATAACAAGTTCTGTCATTAGTTCCATGGTCCTATAGGGTCAGTTTGGTTATTAGGTTCCTGTGTATGATCTCGCCTACCTTTGAGGCCTGTTCATACTGGTAGTTAGTCAGGAAATGAGTCAGGGTTTCCTTTAGGAGATGTCTATCTTTCTTCCTTAGTTTCCAGGCCTAATCTCCTTTCCCTCCTACGCTCAGTGTGGGTCCCCCCCCCACTGACTTCCGCATGACTGTCGCCCAGATTCAGAGACCACAGGCTTTTGGTCCCGGGGGTGGTGGTTGTCAGGCCTGTCTAGAGCCTAAAGTCGCATTCCTGGATAGATTCTCTGTGGGACGTGATAACTTCATTTTGTTTGTTTATGGATGAGTTTTTCAATGCATTGGGGCTTATCTATGATGACCCGGATCGCATCTCCCTGACCGAGACCAAGCTACATGACCTTCGTCAGGGTGAGCGCTCTGTTGAGATCTATTGCGCTGAGTTTCGGAGGTGGGCTACGGATACTGAATGGAACGATCCGGCTCTCCGTAGTCAGTTTTGTCAAGGATTTTCAAAAAGGCTGAAGGACGCTATGGCCTTTCATGAGACTCCGTTGCCTTTGGAAGCCGCTATGTCTCTTGCTGTACGCATGGATAGACGCCTGAGAGTGATCTAGGGGCCCCTGCTCTCATGATGTAGTATCACATAGTGTATTGTCTTCCTATGACACTTTGGGTGAAGATACTCCTGGGTTGATGTCTGGGGACAAACCCATGCAGTTAGGGGGAGCTACTCCTGCTTCCACTTTTAAGCATTCTGGTAATAAAAAGGGAGTTTTTTTTTTTTTTTTTTTTTTTTTTTTTTTTTTTTTTTCTGCGGACAGAAAGGACATTTTATCAACGCATGTCCATGCATTCAGTCTCTATAAAAGAGAAAAAAAGATAGGGGGCGTTTAATTCCCATCTCACTCTTGGAGGGGTGGGTGGAGAGACAGAAAATGTGCATTTGTCTTCATCCTGTAGTACCTGTTTTTCCCGGACTGCTGAGGTGATGCTAGAGTCAAAGGTTGTGAGAATTGAGGTGTTTATCGACAGCGGGGCAGAGGTGAACCTGATTGATGCTCAGTTTGTCCGTATGCATGGATTGTCTCCGAGTGCATTAGAGAAGATTTGTTTTTGCTATTGATTCTGCACCTCTGTCTCAGAAGTGTTTGTCTCAGATGGTGCATGATATCAGATTGAGTGTATTATTTTGTGTTTTGTGTTGGAAGGTCTTCCTGCTCCTGTAGTGCTGGGTTTACCGTGGTTAAGCAAACACAATCCAACCATCGATTGGCATACTAGACAGATTGTGGATTGGGGTGATCATTGCGTTGACAATTGTCGTAATACATCTTTTTCTGCGTTAACCACTAAGACACTACCCTCTTTTATATCTGATTTCGCTGATGTATTTTTTTGAAGGTGGATGTCAGGATTTACCCCCTCACCGGGAATACGATTGTCCTATCAATCTTATCGCTGGCGCAAAATTGCCCAAATCTAGTCTGTATAACCTCTCTGGACCTGAGAGAATGGCCATGAAAGAATATATTGCTGAGAGTTTGGCTAAGGGACACCTAAGACCTTCCAAATCTCCAGTGGCAGCAGGGTTTTTCTTGTAAAGAAAAAGGACAGAACTCTAAGGCCATGTCTGGATTTCCGTGAACTCAATTGGATTAGTGTCTGTGATCCTTACCACCTTCCTTTGATTCCTGATTTGTTTAACCAGATTGTTGATGCCAAGGTGTTCTCCAAGTTGGACTTAAGGGGGTCTGGTCAGGTTCAAGGAAGGGGATGAATGGAAGACAGCTTTTAATACTTCTGAGGGCCACTTTGAGAACCTAGTTGTGCCTTTTGGGTTGACCAATGCTCCTGCTGTCTTCCACCATTTTGTTAATGACATTTTTCATCACCTTGTGGGGAGGTTTGTAGTCGTGTATTTGGATGACGTACTAATTTATTCTCCAGATATGGTGACACATCAGGATCACATTAGACAGGTGTTGCAGATCTTAAGAGACAACAAATTGTACGCAAAATTAGAGAAATGTGTTTTTGCTGTACACGAGGTGCAATTCTTAGGATACCTGCTGTTATCTTCAGGTTTTCGTATGGATCCAGAGAAAGTCCGTACTCTATTGGACTGGGATCGACCTGAAAATTTGAAGGCTCTTATGCGGTTTTTGGGGTTCACCAACTATTACCGAAAATTTATTAAGAACTATTCGACAATAGTTAAACCCTTAACTGACATGACTAGGAAAGGGACGGAAGTCTCAGTGTTGTCTGATGCAGCGTTGCAAGCCTTTTCCGCTGTGAAGGAATGCTTCTCTTCTGCCCCTATATTGGTGCAGCCAGATGTATCACAACCTTTCATTGTGGAGGTTGACGCATCCGAGGTGGGGTTAGGAGCAGTTTTATCACAGGGCCCGTCACCAGGTAAATGGTGCCCTTGTGCCTTATTGTCGAAAAAAACTCTCTGCTGCGGAGAGAAATTGCGATGTGGGTAACAGAGAGCTACTGGCCATTAAGTTGGCTTTTGAGGAATGGCGTTATTGGTTGGAAGGGGTGATTTCCCCCAATCACGGTATTCACTGATCACAAAAATCTGGCTTACCTGGAGTTGGCTAAACAACTTAACCCGAGGTGTCAAGGTGGATGCCTTGTCACATAGTTTTCCCGGAGGTGGTGATTTTGAAGATACGAGTCCTATACTGTCTGAAAGGGGGGTGATATCCGCTCTTTACCCTGATCTTGAGGCTAAGGTGTTTGAGGTCCAGGGAGACGCATCGGAGTCTTGCCACCCTGGGAAATTGTTTGTTCCATCTGAATTGCGTCATAAGGTGTTTGAGGAACATCACTGTACGGTGCTTGCGGGACACCCTGGGAGTAAATCCACTGTCAACCTCATCTTTCATAGATTCTGGTGGTCAGGGCTGCGTTAGGGTGTTGAGGACTATGTGTCGGCCTGTAGTGTCTGTGCACGCGCTAAATTGACACATACTCAACCTTCTGGACCCCTTCTTCCGTTGCCCATCCCGTCCTGACCATGGACTCGCTTGTCTATGGACTTTATCACTGATCTGCCTAATTCATCTGGAAAGGTTTAGGGTTTGCCATAAACAATCGTAGACAGGAGTCCACTGGCAAGTCACCGCTTTTTGGGGCATATGGGTTTCACCGGCAGTTTGGCATGTTTTCTGGTTCAGATACCTCTGGTATCCCTGAGGAAGAGAGTTTTTCGTCATCTATATGGTGGAAAATTCAAAATAACTTGCTAAATATGGCCAACAAGTACAAATGTGTGGCTGACTGGAAACGTATGAAAGGTCCGGACCCAAGAGTGGGTGATTCATAGTAACATAGTTTATAAGGCCGAAAAAATGCATCTGTCCATCCAGTTCGGCCTGTTTTCCTACAAGTTGATCCAGAGGAAGGCAAAAAACCCCTGTGAGGTAAAAGCCAATTTTCCCCACTTTAGAGAAAAAAAATTCCTTCCCGACTCCAATCAGGCAATCAGAATTACTCCCTCTCCACAAGAAACATTAAAAGGGTTGTCTCACCTCCCTAGTTGCTGGCTGCCTCGCTGCTCTCAGGGCCTCTCTTCCCTGCTTGCTGGGGGCGAAGCTTAAATCTGAGCTACCAAGCAGAGCAAGCCTGGCAGGGAGGAAGTAACCCCGCCCCTTGTCTGTGCGTGCTCACCCCCAAGGCTGTCAAAGTAGGAGATTCTGTATCAGCCTCTGGGAGAGCAGCAGAGCAGATCGTGACATCCAGTGATAAGTTGCTTGTCACGATCTGTGCTGTGTAAATTCCCCTTCTGTCATCAGCACACAGTTTACTCTGCCCAGTAATGACTGTAAACTATTTTTACAGTTTATATTCACTGCCTCCCTGCAATGTAGTCGTATTTATGTCTTTTCTTCTAAGATGTATTGGCCCCCTCCTCTATTATTCATGTAATTATCATGCTCTGCCCCCCCCCCCGCTTATGTCTATATAATTATCTGCCATCCTCCCCTATTATTCATGTATTATTATGCTCTGCCCCCCCCCCCCCCCCCCACTGCTCATGTCTGTATAATGCTCTTCCAGCCTCCTCCATTATTCTGTTAGTATTATGCTCTGCCCCCTCCACCACTGATCATGTCTGTATAATGCTCTGCCATCCTCCTCCATAAATCATGTTCATATCACACACCATCCCTCTGCTGCCATGTTTTCCTATAAAGCTGAGTCAGATCAACAATGTCTTATCATAGCTTCCTTGCTTTTTGATCCACTCCATATTGTATGGAATGATCACCCATTGAAGTCAGTGAGTGTGCACCACAGCACATGGTTCACACTGTGTAGTCCGTGAATTTGAGCACACAATTTTGTTTCCTCAACATGGGAATGGATGGCTTACAAGCTTTTAGATGAGCCCTGAAGGCTCATGTACAAGAGCGTTTGTGCCCCGTGCCCATAATGCGGGACAGCAAATAACAATATACTAAACATGGGCTACGGCACTGTGAACCATGTGCTGTGGTGCGAACCCACTGACTTGAATGGTTGATCGTTCTGCACAATACGGAGCAGATCAAAAAGCAAGAAAGCTTTATAAAGCGCTTTCCTTAGATTTTTGAACATACCAAAGTACATCCAAAACAATAAACTAGTGCTAGTTGTATTAAATGGCTCCGCATACACAAATGCCGTGCATCCACCCTTTCCACGTTCCTTGGCTGTCCACAGAACCAGGCACACAGGCTGGAGTACATAAGCCCTAAAGCCTCGTTAACATTTATGTGTGGAAATAATGTTCAAGAAAAAATAACTACACATTGCATGAGTGAGGATGTCTGTGCAGCATCCATGTTTGCTTTGTGTGTGTGTTTTTTACCCTCCACGTAGCCTCATGCATGTGACCGTTGCCCAGTCATGTCCATATTGTGCAGCCGCTGTTTGCAGGCCCCATTATAGGGGGACTAGCCCATTTAAATGGGTCCGCAATTTGAGAGTACCGGTGCGGAACTAGAGTTAGGTGAGATCAAAAATATTCTCACGATAACGATATTAAGAAATTTATCGCTCTAGAAATAGCGTGGCTCCTAAAATTTAACTTTTATTAGATCATTAAAATGCAAAATTGCACACGTCACTTCACTGTTCAAGAAAGGGGTGTGATAGGGTGGAGGCAGGATAATGGCCCTATTGAGCCCTAAAGTAAATCCTTAGCCCAGGGATTACCTCCTGATGGTGGGGGTACCCTGTCCCTGAACCTGCCCTAATACATGTAAGCAAACCCTACATAGAGAAGGGTGATGTTGATTATATAAACTCCAACGTGTTTCACCCATGGACTGGGATCATCAGGGGGTGATAATAACCAAGAAATGTAGGGATATATGGGCAATGATACAAGAATGATAAAGCCAATGTGGAATGTTATCACATAATTGCCAAAACACAGAAAGATTATTATAATATTGTACTTGCCCCTGCCAGGATGATTTTGACTATAGATGAGCTATGACCCAGGGATTCTATATAATGTAGGTCCCACAGTAACTGTGATGGCAGATGAAGGTAGGTATATCCTACATGGCGCCTAAGAAATTTATCACAATAATACCCATTCAGAAGAAAGAACATTTGGGACCACAAGCAGACAATATAGTTTATGGTCCACAAGGAGACGTTATACTGTATGGGGTCCACAAGGAGATGTTATATTGTATGGGGGCCACAAGGAGACATTATACTGTATGGTAACAAATTCCCCCCCAAATCAGTATAATGTCTCCTCCTTGTCCCATACAGTAGTGTCTCCTTGTTCCTCCTGTATGGGGGACTCCTTACATGTATATTCCTCATCTCCTTCTATTGGCTAGAGATGACGAGCCCTGTGGGTCTAGGCAGGAAGAGAGGACCATTATCTTTTACCCAGGCATGGGATTCAGCCAGTTCCCACGAACGATACAGATTGGCTCCCGGTGCGTTTAGTGAAACTCGCACCATTTTGCAAGCAAGTTCAGTCAGTTTTGACTGCGATTGCGTTCAGTTGTTCAGATGCGTTTTTCACGCATGTGATAAAAAACTGAAGGTTTACAAACAACATCTCTTAGCAACCATCAGTGAAAAACGCATTGCATCCGCACTTGCTTCCGGGCGCAATGTGTTTTTCACTGAAGCCCCATTCACTACTATGGGGCCAGGGCGGTGTGAAAAACACAGAATATAGAACATGCTGCGTTATTCATGCAACGCAGAAGTGATGTGTGAAAAAATAAAAATAAATGGGTCAGGATTCAGTGCGAGTGCTATGTTTTCAAGTCGCGCATTACAACTGGACAGAAAACTCACTTGTGTGAAAAAAGTCTTAGGTGCCGTATGGGCTCGTTCTGCGGAACGCAAAATTTGGTCTGCGATGCACAGGTACTAACCATAGGGCCACTGTATGCGGACACAGGACCCATTCACTTGAATGGGGTCAGCGATCTGCATCAGATGGTCTACTTTTTTGCTGTGCGGAGGCACGGACAGAAAACCCTGCTTCCTTGGGCTTCTGATCAGTGCCTTTGTTCTGCCCCGCACCATGTCTAACGGATTGCGGACTCTTTCATGGATTCGTGAATGGGTCCACATGTGTGCATACGGCTGGTGCCCGTATATTGTGTACCTGCTGTTTGCGGGCCGCAATATATGCGTAGGCCCTTAGTCTGGGTATCTTACATAAAAAAAAAAAATTATAAGACAATATTTTCGTAAATATATATGTTTTATTTAATATACTGAGATACCCCCCCTCTCCACCCTGTATACTGAGATATTCACATAAATAAAGAAAATATGATATATATATATATATATATATATATATATATATAGTGTACAGACCAAAATCTTGGACACACCTTCTCATTCAAAGAGTTTTCTGTATTTTCATGACTATGAAAATTGTAGATTCACACTGAAGGCATCAAAACTATGAATTAACACATGTGGAATTATATACTTAACAAAAAAAGTGTGAAACAACTGAAAATATCTTATATTCTAGGTTCTTCAAAGTAGCCACCTTTTGCTTTGATTACTGCTTCGCACACTCTTGGCGTTCTCTTGATGAGCTTCAAGAGGTAGTCACCTGAAATGGTTTTCACTTCACAGGTGTGCCCTTTCAGGTTTAATAAGTGGGATTTCTTGCCTTATAAATGGGGTTGGGACCATGAGTTGTGTTGGGCAGAAGTCAGGTGGATACACAGCTGATAGTCCTACTAAATAGACTGTTAGAACTTGTATTAACAACTGTTAAGAGGAGACTGTGTGCAGCAGGCCTTCATGGTAAAATAGCTGCTAGGAAACCACTGCTAAGGACAGGCAACAAGCAGAAGAGACTTGTTTGGGTTGAAGAACACAAGGAATGGACATTAGACCAGTGGAAATCTGTGCTTTGGTCTGATGAGTCCAAATTTGAGATCTTTGGTTCCAACCACCGTGTCTTTGTGCGGCGCAGAAAAGGTGAATGGATGGACTCTACATGCCTGGTTCCCACCGTGAAGCACGGAGGAGGAGGTGTGATGGTGTGGGGGTGCTTTGCTGGTGACACTGTTGGGGATTTATTCAAAATTGAAGGCATACTGAACCAGCATGGCTACCACAGCATCTTGCAGCGGCATGCTATTCCATCCGGTTTGCGTTTAGTTGGACCATCATTTATTTATCAACAGGACAATGACCCCAAACACACGTCCAGGCTGTGTAAGGGCTATTTGACCAAGAAGGAGAGTGATGGGGTGCTACGCCAGATGACCTGGCCTCCACAGTGACCAGACCTGAACCCAATCGAGATGATTTGGGGTGAGCTGGACCGCAGAGTGAAGGAAAAAGGGCCAACAAGTGCTAAGCATCTCTGGGAACTCTTTCAAGACTGTTGGAATACCATTTCAGGTGACTACCTCTTGAAGTTCATCAAGAGAATGCCAAGAGTGTGCAAAGCAGTAATGAAAGCAAAAGGTGGCTACTTTGAAGAACCTAGAATAGAAGACCTATTTTCAGTTGTTTCACTTTTTTGTTAAGTATATAATTCCACATGTGTTAATTCATAGTTTTGATGTCTTCAGTGTGAATCTACAATTTTCATAGTCGTGAAAATACAGAAAACTCTATGAATGAGAAGGTGTGTCCAAACGTTTGGTCTGTACTGTATATAGAGAAAGAGAGATTCACATAAATTTAAAAAAATTAAAATAAATCTATATGTATATGTGTGTGTGTATATATATATATATATATATATATATATATATATATATAGAGAGAGAGAGACAGATTTACTTTTATTTTATAATCTATATCAGCATGAATGTAGGATGTTCAACAAAACAGTATATACTGTAGAAGAAATGTATATAATTTCATAGAGTGAACAGTATTTTCATTACAAAGATTTCAGGTCCTATAATGTAAATTATAAGGAAATATAAGGTGATTACTTACAGAAAGCTTGGCAGCAGCCAGTTTGTGAACATAGAGAGGAGCGAGTGTGTCCGCACGGGTCTGAACTTCTAGCACTGACAGGTCTCATAGCATTATATTGGTTTATGATGCTATGTAACCCTTCGAGGTCTGAAATATATTAGATGACACAGCATTATGTCAGTGTCATCTAATAAATTCAAGACCTCGAAGGGTTACATAGCATCATAAACCAATATAATGCTATGTGACCGGGGCAGTGATAGGAGTTCAGACTCGTGTTGACACACTCACTACTCTGCAAGGGGCCAAGGAGATAACAGTTGCTTGCTTGCCTTAGGCTACTTTCACATTAGCGTTTTTAAATTCCGGTATTGAGTTCCGTTATAGGGGCTCAATACCGGAAAAAAACGCTTCAGTTTTGTCCCCATTCATTGTCAATGGGGACAAAACTGAACTGAAGACAACGGAATGCTCCTGAAAGCATTCCGTTCCGTCTTCAGACCGGAGAACAAACCGCAGCATGCTGCGGTTTGCTCTCTCCGGTCCAGGCATCCGCACCAAGACGGATCCGGAATGACCCCCAATGCAAGTCAATGGGGACGGATCCGTTTGGTGTGGACACACCAGTAATCCGGATCTGTCCTCCATTGATTTCCAATGGGGGGTCATTCCGGATCCGTCTTACAGACATACAGACATACTCACATACTCACATACTTCAGGGACGCCGGCAGCATGTCTTCACTCGCCTCCTGCGCGCAGCTATGACGTTTCCCCACTGCGCCCAGCAGAGGGCGCTGTGGGGAATCGTCATCACTGCGCGCAGGAGGCGCATGAAGACGTTCTGCCGGCGTCCCGTGAGTCTGTCAGTGTCTTGTTTCAATGTGTGTCATGTGTGGGGCCGGAGCGCTGCTCCGGCTCCACACATGTATAGCGTTAGCACGGAGCCGTTGGCACCCTTTAGGTGCCAGATCCGTGCTAACGCTAGTGTGAAAGTAGCCTTACTCAACACCCACATGTCTCCAGATAAGGTTGCTTGGAGACAGCTTCCATAACCCTAGAGTGCATAGAATTATCTTTATCTATCACAGTTAGGGGACTGTAGCGTATCCCCTGTAACTATGATGATCCCTGTGAGGTGGCCGGGCTGGGAGTGAAAGAGCATGCGCGAGTGGAGTGCTCGCTCCTGTGAAAGCCGGCCAGCTCTGCAGCCAGAGCATAGAGGACAAGTGCGAGCATGCAGTTTTGGGTTAAGAACATAAGATTTACAGGAGTTATTTCCAGATTTGAAAATGGATGTTTATTGAAGAAACGTTTACTGCAGGACAAAGAATTGATATAAAGTGGATTATGAAGGTGAGACAACCCCTTTAAGTTGAAAGTTCCTTCTTGGAAGTTGGGTCCAAGATTTATTGGTCCATATAAGATCACTGCCATGATTTATCCTGTAGCATTCCGTCTTGAACTTCCTCAGGCCCTGAAAAGTCATAATGTATTTCACAGATCTTTGAAGAGATATGTTGAACCTTTGGAGCCATTTCCATGTATAGCCTAGCAGTAAGCTGGCCACTTTGTCCACCCTCAAAATATGGACTGTAAAACCCTGCTCCCGGCTCCACTAAGCCACGCCACTGACTTGGTTAGGCCATGCCCACTGCACAGCCAACGGGGATTTAAAAAATTTGGTAAAATCAACCGCATGTCAGCTGCAGGGGTGGAATGGAGGGTGACTTTCTCCCTGCAGCTCACATTCAGACAGCACAATGCTGCTGTTTGAACGTGAGCTGTTCAAAAGGACATCCCTGCACCTGTCCAGGCCCTGCGGCGGACGGAGGACAGGGAGTCTGCAAAACGGACTGTCCAGCCTAAAACCGGACCTCTGTCTGCCCTACCTGGCAGTGCTGTTGAAAGTTCCTTCTTGGAAGTTGGGTCCAAGATTTATTGGTCCATATAAGATCACTGCCATGATTTATCCTGTAGCATTCCGTCTTGAACTTCCTCAGGCCCTGAAAAGTCATAATGTATTTCACAGATCTTTGAAGAGATATGTTGAACCTTTGGAGCCATTTCCCTTGCCACCCACGCCTGTCATGGTGGACGGCAGTTTGGAATTCTAGATCGCCAAGATTATTGACTCTCGAATTCTCCGTAGGACTCTAAAGTATCTTGTTCACTGGAAGGGTTAGGGCGTGGGTACCAGCATCTGACGTGAATGCCAGTCGTTTGGTGAAAGCTTTTCACAGGTCTCATCCGGATAAAGTTGGGCCTGGGTGTCCGAAGGCCATCCGTAGAAGGGGGGTACTGTCACGGACGTTCCTGCGACAGGTAGCAGGAGGTCTGTCAGATTGGCAACACGTGGTATAATCTGACATGTTTTCCTTTTTTGTTGTTGGTATTTACCACACCCTTTTCCCTCAGGTGTTGCTGGTGTGGTAATTGTCCCTCCCCTATTTATTGCTGCTTCTCCCACAGTTCCTTGCAGTTTATAGCTTCAGTGGTTATTGTGGTGAGCTAGAGTTTGGTTCTCAGCGGAGATCCTGGAGCCTCCTTTTCGTCATTGAAGATAAGTGTCCTTTTCCCCCTTTTGTGTGTTACGTTACTTTTCCCTGTTTGTTTGTTATTAGGCCTGAGGAAGACTCCTGTTTGTCCTTCCTTTTAGAGGAACAGGTAGACTCATTTCTGTCATCAGTTCCAGGGTCCCATAGGGTCAGTTTGGTTATTAGATTCCTGTGTATGATCTCGCCTACCTTTTGAGGCCTGTTCATACTGGTAGTTAGTCAGGAATTGAGTCAGACAGAGGTCGTGCTACGTTTTTCAGAAGAGTAAAAATACTCCTCTGACCATTTTTGAGGAGTATTTTTACGAAATCTGCGGTAATTAAAATACATAATACGCAGGCCTGCACTTGTTGACATCTGTGTTGGAGGCTGCATTTAGAGCCTCTGTTGAAAGACCATACAAAAAGCCTTGTATGCAGGAGTTTTTTGTCTGGTAAAAAGACAGATCGCAAATGGAAACTGAACGGATCCCATTGTAGTCGGTGGAGTCTGTTCAACTTCCCTGTGGGGCGACAGGGGGAGCGGGGTCACTACACACACACACACACACACACACACACACACACCTGAGCTTGACAAGCCTCTTAAAGAAGGCATTACAGGTCTGTGAGAGCCAGAAATCTTGCTTGTTTGTAGGTGACCAAATACTTATTTTGCACCATAATTTGCAAATAAATTCTTTAAAAATCACGTGATTTTCTGGATTTATTTTCTCATTTTGTCTCTCATAGTTGAGGTCTACCTATGCTGTCAATTACAGGCCTCTCTCATCTTTTTAAGTGGGAGAACTTGCACAATTGGTGGCTGACTAAATACTTTTTTTCCCCACTGTATCTAAGGCCTTTAAATGCAAATACCCCTTTGCATAATCGGAGACAGAAAACTGGGGAAAAAAAACATAGAATAGATGCACCAGTGGCCAGGATCTCAAAAAAATAAATAAATTGAAAAAAGTGTGGTTCACGAGGGCAGTTGTGGCAGTGTAGGCTGGCTGCAGGCTGACTCCTGTGTATGCTGGATGCTTGGGGCTGCGAGCTGGCTATGGTGTTCAGTGTGTGAACATTTCCTGGGAGTGGCTTATCTGGTGCCCTTGTTGTTGCAGTTATTTCTTTCTATGAGCTGTGGGACTTGTGGTCAGTCTGTCTTGTGCCTTCTGCTGACCCAGGGGGGTTTTGCTACTGTATCTGCCCTACTGTGTGGTTTTGCCTGGTAAAGTGTTGTTGTATCCTAATACATGCCTTGCCTGATCTTCTGTATCTGTTCTGTGTCTTGATCCTGTCTGTTCCATGTATAGCCTAGCAGTAAGCTGGCCACTTTGTCCACCCTCAAAATATGGACTGTAAAACCCTGCTCCCGGCTCCACTAAGCCACGCCACTGACTTGGTTAGGCCATGCCCACTGCACAGCCAACGGGGATTTAAAAAATTTGGTAAAATCAACCGCATGTCAGCTGCAGGGGTGGAATGGAGGGTGACTTTCTCCCTGCAGCTCACATTCAGACAGCACAATGCTGCTGTTTGAACGTGAGCTGTTCAAAAGGACATCCCTGCACCTGTCCAGGCCCTGCGGCGGACGGAGGACAGGGAGTCTGCAAAACGGACTGTCCAGCCTAAAACCGGACCTCTGTCTGCCCTACCTGGCAGTGCTCGACTGCTTCTTATCCAGTCTGTTCCATGTCTAGCCTGGCAGTGCCGTACTGCTTCTGCTCCTGTACTGTGTTTGTCCTTGGTTCTCCAGAGGGAGGACATCCAGTCTGTCTGTGCAACTCTGCCTGTGACTGCCGTGCCTCTGTTTCACACAGGGTCCAGGCATCTGCTGGTTCCCGTTTTTAGTCTGATCTGTGTCCTGTTCGGTTATGTTAGGTTCCAGTCCTTCGTGTGTACCGCTGGTGCTTGCACTAGCATTGTTTTCTGCAGGTAGTGGCCAAGTGTACCAGGACCTTCCTGGAGGTTTCGACCAGTGAGCTCTCGGCCAATTTCATCCCCACTACTAGGGGCTCGGTGAAGAATGGGGCTTACTGGCTCTTCACCCTCTGGGATTTATCTCTAGTTTACCTGTGTACTTGGTTCTGTAGTAGTGCTACCACTATTGCCTAACCTGTTTTATTGTGCATTACACATTACATGTGTAATAAAGTATTCTGTTGGTTTCCTGGTCTGTAATCTGCCTGTGTCCTGTTTGCAAGATGTTCCAGTGGTCTGCCCGGTCCTCTGGAACATGACACTCCCCTTTTTAAGATATAGGCTTGTTAAAAGACCCTATGTGTGAGGGCCTCCTTAAAAAAAATCATGGGAGATGGGGTCAGTTATGTTTACACTTGCAATAGCAGGAGCTTGTACAACTAGATCCTTATCTGTGTGGATTAGTCAGCTTGAGAATCATTTAGCAGCTGGGACCCCATGTGAGGAAATTTTATCCTCACTCACAGTCTTAGAGGACCTTTCACCACTCCTGACATGCCTGTTTTAATAGCTTTATGCATTCCCCATGTAATAAATATTCTGGAACATCTATTCTTATGACTGTATGTTGTGCCATTCCTTTATTATTAATACTAGAAGTTATGAATGAATTGCTATTTGTCTTCAGTAAGGGTACAGAGGGGTGGTAACAAGTTGGGGGTGTGTATCTGCACATTCTGAAAATGGCAGTACTGATTGGAGAGTCAGCCTGTGCAGGTCACACCCCCAACTTGTTACCTCCCCTCTTTACCCTTATGGCAGATTGCTGGCAATTCATTCATCACTTCTAGTAGAAATAATAAAGGAATTGCACAACATACAGTCATAAGAATAGATGTTCCAGACTTGTTATTACATGGGGAATGCATAAAGCTATTAAAACAGGCATGTCAGGAGTGGTGAAAGGTCCTCTTTAAAGCAGGCCTCTAACTTCCTTGAAGATTCCTAGGCTGATCTGGTAAGACTTACAGCTCTTTCAAATGTCACTTGTAAAGCTATCTGTTTTGAGGTCTTGGTCAGGTGATTCAGGCTCAAAGAGGCGTCTCTGCTCCATTCCCTGTGATGGAGACAGGCTCTTTGGTTCAGCTGTAGACGATATACTGGATAAGGCCTCGGACAAGGAAAAAGGTTGGTAGGGTTGATAATATCCACCTTTGTTGTGTAGCTTGTGTGGTTTTCTGAAATTGTATTTTTATTTTTTTTTTTTTTTTTTAAACCATGTCTGCAGCGGCGCACAACATGTTAGGCTACTTTCACATCTGCTCTTTCCTTTTCCGCTATTGAGATCCGTCATAGGACAGGGGGAACACTTTGTCCCTAATGGGACAAAACTGAACTGAAGGGAATGGAGTGCACCAGAATGCTTTCCATTCAGTTTCGTTGAGTTCCCATGACGTACACAAAAGTCGTTTTGAGTAGTTCTGGGATGTGGTGCAAGACAGATCAGTCATGACTCACAACGTAAGTCAATGGAGGTGGATCCGTTTTCTCTGATAAAAAAAAAACCAAAACGGATCCTTCCCCATTGACTTACAATGGTTTTAGAGACTGATGCGTCATGGCTATTTTAGAGAGAATACATCCAGATCCATTCATAACAGATGCAGGTGGTTGTATTATCATGATGGAAGTGTTTTTGCTGATCCATGATCCAGCAAAAATGCAGATGTGGAAGTAACCGAAATACATAGCCTATTCACAGTCTAGTGGTTGTGTAATCACAATCTCCTGATGGCAAACAACGAGACAGTATGGGGAAGATCGATGACCTTAGCGATGGCTCTTCCCCATACTCAGGAGGAGAACGCGTCCTGCCAAAATTCCCTGCTATAATATCATCCTGTGTAAAGGGACCTTTATGGTATCCTAAACTAGTGACAGATCTCCTTAGGAAAATGCTGTCATCTTCTTTACTTGACCCAGCTATTTTCCCAAAATTTTGTATTGAACTGCCCCAGTGCATGATGAGTCCTAGCTTTCCCTGCCCACCTGCTGCTGATTTAGTTGGGGGGGGGGGGACCTGTCCATCAGAGGCGGGTGGGGGAGCTGTGAGCTCATGAATATGGGGACTCAGTGGCATGTGCTGGATAAAACTGGTGACAGATTCCCCTTAACCCCTTAGTGACCAGCCTGTATTGGGCCTTACTGACCAAGTGTTTTTCTTCCTTCTTTCGTCCCGTTCCAAGAGTTATAACTTTTTTTTTTATTTTTCCGTCTATGTAACTTTATGAGGGCTTGTTTTTTTTTTTTTTTTTGTTGGACATGTTGTTTTTAATGGCGCCATTTTGGGGTACACACAACTTTCTGATTGACCTTTTTATTAACTCTTTCTTGGCGGGAGATGGGAAAAACGACAATAATGACACTGCGTTTACGTTATAAATTTTACGGCGTTCATTTTTCAGTATAAATAACATATCTTTATTCTCTGGGTCAGTACAATTACACTGATACGAAATGCATTTTATTTTTTTTGCAATAAAACCTTTTTTCTTTTTTTTTTCTTTTTTTTTTCTTTAGAAGAAAAATGTTTTTACATTGCCACTTCCCTAGACCCATAACTTTTTTTTTTTTTTTTTTTTTTTTCTATGGAGTTGTATTGAGGGATTGATTTTTGCGGGACGACTTGTATTTTTCATTGGTATCATTTTGGAGTAAATTACGCTTTTTGATCGTTTGTTATTACGTTTTTTTTTTTGTGGCAACTAAGAATAAATTAGCAATTTACGTGATATTTATGTAGTCTGGGTCATTATGGACTTGACAATACCAAATATAAGCTGGAGATTTTTAATTTTTTTCTTTGCAATTGTTTTAGTTGAAAAGCGTCTTTTCAATGGAAAAAAAAAACCTAATTTTTTTAATTGGGATTTTTTTTATTGAATGTGTTTTTACTTTTTTATCACTATAGTGGACTGTAACAGACAGGGTTTTTTTTTTTTTTTTTTTTTTTTTTAAATGCAATGCACTATCCCTATAGTGCATTGCATTTTAATGTCATTGCTATTCGGAACATTGGAACTACGCGATCGCATTAGTGGGGTGTCGATAGGAGACAGAGTAAGTCCTCTCCCTCTGTCAGCACTTTACATGTGGCGGGTGCCATTGCCTGCGGCATGTAAAGTGTTAAACAGCCATAATCGGTACTCCTGCCAGTCCGGGCTGTTAGAGCCAGGTCCCCGCTGCAGCGCTTAGACTGGTCCGCCTTAAGAAAAAGGCCCCTTAGTGACCGCCGTAAAAGGGTTATGGGTTAATGTTAAATAAGTCCTGTATTTGACAGGCACGTTATCTGCCAGATGATTGCTAACGAGCGTTCGTAGTAACACTTCTTGGTGATGATCTGGCAGTGTAAGGCTTAATACCCACGACTGTGTCCGTTTTGAGATCTGCAGATTTCAGCTCCACGCAGAACCTCTAAACTTTAATAGAGCAGTCCTATCATTGTCTGTTTTTTTTTTTTGTTTTTTCTGCGGGGTAGTGGAACAGACGTGCGGATGCAGACAGCACATGGATGGCATAACTATCACTCCTCCCTATACTGAGGAGAAGATTGTTACTTGTAATAGCAGCTGTCTCTGCCGCTGATGTGCAGGCGATTGCTGGGAAGGAATGCTTCTCTCCCAACAATTGCCTGCCTTATCTGGCTGTCTAACACAGCCTTTAGTTGGTAAAACAGTTTGACAGGAAATGCATACATGATCAGGTTATTTATCAGGTGCAAGACCACCGGAGTTATTTATTTCTGCAACATGCTTATGTGGCACTAAGTGGGCCACATTTACTAATGGACTTGCAACACTTTTATATACATTCAAGACCGGCATTCGCTGGATTAGTATGCAATTTAGATATATTTATTGTCACATAATATCTCTGTGACGCTTTTCGGCTAGCTTGTAGCCCTCTTCACAAGACAGGAATAGACCTCCATTGCATAACACCTCTGGGAGGAACCAAATGGGGCAGTTCAGAAGTCCTCAAATTATTTTAGGGTGTTGAGCACATTCACTGGTCTCCCAGAAGAGATGATTTAGATAACAAACTTCTGTGTAATGAGGCACAATGGATCTTCAGCCTACTACCTATTAAACCACAGGGTCTTAACAGGATTATCTCATGATTAATGTAAAAAAAAAGTCATATTATAAAAGACAAGTTATTGTACTTAACAGTCTTTCTAACAAAATTGGAATCAGTTGTGTACCTTACATGGAGCCAGAGCTCTCTCCATTCATTGCTCCAGTTGGTCTGCTAGATTTATTTCCTGCTCTTTGCCAGGGGCATGCTATGTAACTGTTACAGACAGTATGACTGGTGACAATTGAAGCATGGAGCTGAGCATGTGTTCATACTTAAGTAAGGTGGAGGAATATTTTACTGTAATGCAGCACATAATAAAATTGCACTTGTTAGTTTATTGGTATCAGCTTTGCTTCATACTCACTCAAAAAAACTCTGAGTTTCACTCACTGTTCTCATGTCTCCTCAGGTTCTGTTGGTGTTCCTGTTGATTTCACAGGCACCAGCACAGCTCTGCTCCCCCTCCCTTCTCTGAGATAAACCCCTCCCCCACATCATGTGACATAGCACAGCTATCGTCCACTTACATACAGACTGCTTGCATACTACAGCTTGTAATCAGATCTATTTCTCACTTTCCATTCTGTAGAAAGTCCATTATTTGACAGCAATAGATATTTCTGCTGAGAATGTTAGAACCATGGCTTGGTTATAAGCACAATATAGATCTCTTTACTGACAGCTCTCATGTGGTCACAACATGCACTCTCTTCTGAATACAGTATTTGTGTGCAGTCTGCGCAGTGAACTGTCACTTTTCTCTTACAGATTAGCATAGTGTGACGACATACAATGCAATGTACAGCAGAGTACATTTGTTCGGTGTCTACCAGAGGTCACAATAACACCTGTGCAAGCCTCATAAACACCGGTTTATACTCCCTGAAAAAAAAATTATTTTTCCAGGACGTCCCTCCATGACAGCACCATGGAGGATGTCCCATTGGTCTCTGTAGGGACAGGAAGCACGAGAGGTTAAAAGGCCCCTCCCCGCACTCCAGTGTTCTTCCTGTCCCTACAGGGATAATGGGAAGCAGAGTCCCTACGGGGATGAAGAGAGAGATTACCCGGTATGCTGGCTGGAGAAGGGGCCCTCCTCTCTTCAGTCCGGCGGGTTTTTTCTGGGCCAGCACCTCTCTGGGAAGAGGTCCCCTAGCCCTCCCCGATACCATCTGGTGGCCGCGGTATCGGGGTGCCGACGCCGCTTCTCCTGTGGAGCTCTGGGCTCGGCGGCTCTTTCCTCCTCTGGTGGCTGCAGACGCGGTGGTCACGTGGCCGGAAGATGTCGGCAGTCCGGCGGGTCACGTGACCGGAAGATGTCGGCAGCCCGGCAGGTCACGTGACCGGAAGGCCGGGAGCTCCGGTGGATCATGGCGGCGTCCAGCAGCAGCGCTGGAGACCCGGGTAGCCTGGGTCTCGCGCTGGGAGCGAAGGTGACTCTTCCTCTGGAATTGAGTCCCTCCTCCTGAAGAGGCGGGGAGCTGTGCGGCGTCAGGGGGGGGGGGGGGCCCCGGTGAGTATATAATGCCTGCCTTTTTGTTACATGCTTTGCTCATCATGGAGGTCCCTAGTGCTGGCCGGTCTGAAACTGCAACAGCCCCCCCTGAGATGGCTCACGTAAGTTGCTCTCCCTGAGAGTATTCTATTTGACTTCTTCCAGGTGAGCCGGTAAAATCCCTGTCCTTCTTGCTCCCCCTTTAGGTGGAGAAAGAACCGGCTCGGAAATCTGTCTCCCTCAAAAAGAAATCAAAAAAGTGTGCCACCTGTGCAAAGCGTCTCTTGGATTCTTACAAGAAGCAGCTTTGCCAGGACTGTCTGGCTAATATTCTTAAAGAAGAACAGCCGTCCTTTATGTCAGATTTGCGTAATCTTATACGGGAGGAAGTACAGGCATCTGTATCCAGCATGGCACCTGTGGCTTATCCGTCCCCGCCCCCCCGCAAGAGGCCGAGGGTCTTATTAGACTCAGATTCGGAGGAGCCACCGTATCTATCCGAAGGGGAATTAGAGGAAGAAGGAAGACCGCACTCTTCTTCTAAGTCCCAGAATCCCGGCAGATATTTTTTCTCTAACGAAGATTTGGAGTCTCTCCTTTCTGCCGTCAGAGAAACAATGGCGGTAGAAGAAGAAGAACCAGCCCGCTCGGTGCAGGATGATATGTTTGGAGGCTTAGTGGCAAAAAGGAAAAGACTCTTTCCAGTAAATAAAAATCTGAAAGAGTTAATTAAGGAAGAATGGGAGGAGGCGGATAAAAAGCTATACCTCTCCCGTGAATTTAAAAGCAGACTTTTCGACCCAGAGGAGACAAAATTATGGGACGAAATTCCCAAAGTCGACATTCAAGTGGCAAAAGTCGCAAAAAGAACTACTATCCCCTTTGAGGATTCCTCGCAGTTGAAGGATCCTATGGATAGAAAGATTGACGGGGCCCTTAAAAAAGCTTGGGAGTCTGCAGCGGTAGGCATTAACACCAACATTGCCGCTACGTCAGTCGCTAGAGCCATGAGTCTATGGCTA
Source organism: Rhinella marina (assembly GCA_900303285.1). Taxonomy (NCBI): domain Eukaryota; kingdom Metazoa; phylum Chordata; class Amphibia; order Anura; family Bufonidae; genus Rhinella; species Rhinella marina. The sequence goes on along the minus strand of ONZH01025971.1, from coordinate 9,334 downwards.
GACCAGCTTGAAAATCACCTGAGAATGAAAACAGCTAGAGAGGAGATCCTAGAGTCCCTTCCACTCCTTAAAATGGCTACGGCGTTCCTGGCGGACGCCTCGGCTGAATCCATCCGTTGTGTGGCAAGGAACGGTGCCTTATCGAATTCTGCCAGGAGGGCTCTCTGGATTAAACCCTGGTCGGGTGACATTGCGTCGAAAAATAAATTGTGCGCAATTCCGTTTTCGGGGTCTTACCTGTTTGGGCCTGTTCTAGATACAATTCTCGAAAAAACGGCAGATAAAAAGAGGGGGTTTCCAGAGGAAAGACCCAGAAAACAGGTGTCCTTTCGCAAACCCTCCAGAACATTTCAGAATGCTCCTTCCAGAGGGAAAGGCAAGACAGGCAGATGGAGTTACCCGAAGGGTGGTAGAGGGAGAGGGTTCCTCCTTAACCCAAACCCTTCCAATACCTCATCAAAACAATGACGCCAGGCCAGTGGGAGGAAGACTGAAATACTTCGTAGAAGAGTGGGCTCAGATATCAGGGAACCAATGGATCCTGGACTCCTTGAAAGAAGGGTTCAGATTGGATTTCTGGCAGACGTCCCCCAAGAAAGTTTCAGATGACCCATTTCAGATCATCCTCCCTTCAATCTCAGCTTCTAGCGGACATTCAGAAACTAGATCTTCAGAATGCGATCACCCCTGTTCCTCTATCTCAGAGGTTCAGGGGCTACTATTCCCGACTTTTCCTAATAAAAAAAACCCGACAACTCGTTCAGGACGATAATAAACTTAAAAGGAGTGAACCGGTGTATAGCTTACCGGCGGTTCAAGATGGAATCCATAAAATCCACTATTCCTCTCATACCTCCGGGCGCCTTCATGTGTACAATAGACATGAAGGACGCGTACTACCACGTTCCTATTCACCAACAGTTTCAACAATACCTAAGGTTTGCAGTAAAATCAGGGAAAGAAATATTCCATTACCAGTTCACATGCCTGCCCTTCGGAATCTCCTCTGCCCCTCGTTTATTCACAAAGGTAGTTGCAGAGATGATGGCCTTCCTCAGGAATCAACAGATTACAATAATACCTTATCTCGACGACTTCCTGCTGATTGCAAGTACAAGGGATTTATTAATTCAGGATCTAGCACAGACCAGGGCCCTCATGGAACGGCTGGGGTGGATCCTGAACTACAAAAAATCAGATCTCCTTCCGGCTTCAAGGAAAGTATTTCTGGGAACAGAATTAGACTCGGTGAATCAGAGATCTTATCTGCCCCAGGAGAAACAAGTATCCTTGTTAGCGAAAATATCACAATTCAGGGATCGCAGATACTGCTCACTCAGGGAGGCAATGAGGATTCTGGGCCTCATGACTTCCTGCATTCCAGTAATCCCATGGGCGCAGTTCCACTCTCGACAACTACAAATGTTAATCCTGTCTTCTTGGGACAGAAACAATCAGTCCCTGGATTCAAAGACCCTTCTTACTACAGCAGTAAAGGACTCTCTGAAATGGTGGCTAGATCCGCAGATTCTTCAATTGGGTGTCCCGTGGGATCCGATGCCAGTAGTAACTGTGACCACAGACGCCAGTCTGAGAGGATGGGGAGCCCAAGTAGGAGAGTTTTCCTTTCAGGGTGTATGGTCCGCCCTGGACCGTCAGAGGTCATCAAACTTCAGGGAGCTAAAAGCTGTTCTAGAATCCTTCAGGGCGGCCGAACATCTGTTGAGAAACCATCATGTAAAGTTGCTTTCGGACAACATGACCACCGTCTGTTATCTAAAAAGGCAGGGAGGGACGAGGAGCCCTCTTCTTCAAGGATTAGCAGACAGAATATTCTCCTGGGCAGAGAAAACTGTCTTGTCCGTCTCAGCAATTCACCTGAAAGGGACTTACAACACAAAAGCAGACTATTTGAGCCGGCAAAACATCCATCCGGGAGAGTGGTCGTTAAACAGGGAAGTTTTCAACCTTATTTGCAACAGGTGGAGCTGTCCTCAAGTAGATATGTTTGCGACAAGAGTCAACTCTCAGACGGATCAATTCTTCTCGCTGAACCCAAGGGACAATCCCAGAGGGGTAGATGCCTTGTCGCAGGTTTGGGACTTCAATCTATGTTATGCATTCCCGCCCTTACCTCTGATCCCAGCGGTACTAAAGAAACTAAGATCGAGTTCCACAGTCCTGATCCTGATTGCACCATCCTGGCCCAAGAGGGGCTGGTTTTCAGAGATCAGGGAGAGATCCATACAAGACCCGTTTCCCCTTCCAGTGAGAGAGGATCTGCTCCTTCAGGGTCCCATCCATCACCCGGACGTCAGCAGGCTCAAACTGACTGCCTGGATCCTGAGAGGCAGATGTTAAGGAGCAAAGGTCTCTCGGAGGAGGTAATCTCTACTTTGCTGCATAGTAAGAAACCGGTGACTGCGGCTATCTATGGTAAGGTTTGGAAGAAGTTCAGTTCCTGGTTTAACCTAAATCATCCAGGTTCTGCAACTCCTTCTATAAGCCAAATTCTGGACTTTCTCCAACTCGGGTTTAACATGGGTCTCAGGCCTAGCACCCTGAGAGTACAGATTTCGGCCCTTTCTTGTTTCCTGGATGCTCCTCTTGCGGAGCATTGATGGATTAAAAGATTCGTTTGTGCTATTGGGAGGCTTCGGCCTACCTTAAGACCTTCTGTTCCAGCCTGGGACCTGAATATCGTCCTGAAGGCTCTCTGCGATCCTCCCTTTGAGCCAATTGGGGAGATTTCAGAGAGGCTTCTCTCGCTTAAAGCTGCCTTCTTAATTGCCATCACCACAGCTCGCAGAGTAGGGGAGATCCAAGCTCTCTCTATTTCAGACCCATACCTAAGGATCCTTGATGATCGCATCATTCTAAGGCTGGATCCTTCATTTCTTCCTAAGGTGGTTTCTTCGTTCCACAGAGAGCAAGAAATAATTCTACCTTCTTTTTGTACCTCTCCCCAGAAGGTCCAAGAACAGAAATTTCACTGCCTGGACGTCAGGAGAACCATTCTGTCCTATTTGGAAAGAACGGAACCTTGGAGGACATCTTCTAATCTTTTCATCCAGTTTGCAGGGAAAAACAAAGGAAGGAAAGCATCAAAACAGACTATTGCTAGATGGATCAGAGATACCATCAAGGAAGCGTACAATCTGGAGAACCTTCCTTGTCCATTATCTGTGAGAGCACACTCGACGAGAGCGGTGTCTGCATCTTGGGCCCAGAGAGCAGATGCTTCAATAGACCAGATCTGCAGGGCGGCTACGTGGTCAAGTTTCCACACATTCACAAAACACTATAAGTTAGACGTTTCGGCCAAGCAGGATCTGGCATTTGGTCGCAAGGTCCTTCAAGCAGTGGTCCCCCCTTAACTACCTTGATTTGGTAGCTCTCCATGGTGCTGTCATGGAGGGACGTCCTGGAAACAGGAATTTCGTCTTACCGGTAAATAGGTTTCCAGAAGTCCCGACATGACAGCACTGGGTATTCCCCCCCTTATGTTCTTCTTGCATATTTTTCTGTTGATTATTGTTCCAATGTGATGTTAACATTGTGACTATAATAAAATAGAGTTGCATTATTCCGGTGTAGTGATTTGTAAACACTGGAGTGCGGGGAGGGGAGGGGCCTTTTAACCTCTCGTGCTTCCTGTCCCTACAGAGACCAATGGGACATCCTCCATGGTGCTGTCATGTCGGGACTTCTGGAAACCTATTTACCGGTAAGACTAAATTCCTGTTTCAACATTGTCTTTTTCTAGCGCTAGAAGCGTTGTGTGTGTGTGCACTGGGCACCATATATAGTGCGGGGTGTGTCTATGTATACGTGTATATGTGTGTATGTATATGTATATATATATAATATATATATATATATATATATATATATATATATATATATATATATTAAAGCTGTGTGTGTGTATGTCCGCTAAAGGAATCCGCACCGCTGTAGCTACAGTCACAAAATTTAGCACACATGTACATCAGGTGTCCGGGAAGGTTTTAGAACAGTTTTCAGCTCTCCAGGACGTACCGTTCCTGAGATATTCCCAAAACATGCATTAGTCAATAGGAGCCTGGTCACATGACCCTTATCAGCCAATAGAAGCTCACAGGCAGCCTCCACACACAACAGGCTTCCATGACAACCTAGCCAGTTCACTGCTGTAGGTCTGCTTTAAAGGGAACCTGTCATCACCGAAACACCCCCTGAACTAGAGTAAGTGTTGTATAGTGTAAGTGATGCTGAATCCGAATATGTAAGTTTTATCTTCATACTCGCTTCCATTACGATGTTGTGCTACCACAAACCTGCAGTAAAATGCACTCCCTGGACTCTTCTTTGAGTCCTCTCCATTATGTGAGTGAGCATTGGAGTCCAGTGAGTGCATTTTACTGCTGGTTTGTCAGAGCACAGCGTCAGAATGCAAGTGAGTACGAAGATAAAAATTACATATTCGGATTCAGCATCACTTACACTATACAACTCTTACTCTAGTTCAGGGGGCGTTTCAGAGATGACAGGTTCCCTTTAAAGAGGCTTTGGATGAGGCTGTTAAAGAGGTATTCCGGTTACCATAAATATAACTTATGTTTTAGATTAATTCATCATCAATCATTACCTTTTCATAATGTAAATTTCACATATTTACTGTTCAGTAGTAATAGGAGATGTATTCTTCTACTGCTACCCACTCTGTTCACTCCTAAGTTACTAAGGCATCAACCTGTGATTCAAAAGAAGGATTTAAAAGCCCTACCTCCAGGTCCAACTAAGTCACGCCCCTGACCTGGTCAGGCCACGCCCCTCTCACTCTGCAGCTGACAGGGATTGCAAAAATAAAGGTAAAAATCACCTTCTGTCGCTGCAGGGGTGGGGGGAGGGTGACTTTCTCCCTGCAGCTCATTGCTCAGACTGCACAGTGCTGCTGTGTGAGAGTGGGGTGTTCAAAAGGACATCCCTGTGTCCATCAAGGCCTTGCGCATGACAGAATTTAATCGTGTGGCTTCATGGGGATGGGGGCACTGCTTCACGTTTGAGGGAACGGTCGGTGAGGTCTGGCTTTTTGGGTTGAAGACAGTGGCCACTCTAGCTGCTGTGGAGGTCACAGAATAGATTAAATATACCCGGGCGAAGTCTAGATTAAATATACCCGGGTCTTTCAGCTAGTGTATGTATGTGTGTGTATGTGTATGTGTGTGTGTGTGTGTGTGTATGTATGTATGTGTGTATGTATATATATATATATATATATATATATATATATATATATATATATATAATTAGTGTTCTCAATATAAGTAGAAGTCTACGGGGAACATGATTACTGTTATGGGCACAGTATGGGCATTATTACTAATTAGAGGCACTGTTAACACTGCACTCATGCACTTATGTGAGAGAATTGTTTCTATTGGGACTTTCAGGAGCACTATTACTGTGTATGTGCGTGGGGGGGGGGGGTGGTTGGGGTTACCCTGGCACAATATCAGCTTAGCACAATTATTTTTGGGGGACCTTATGTTTACACAATTCGTGTCGGGCACTATTTGGGCGCAGTTATTTTTTTTTGTGACACTCTGTGCTAATAATTATTGAAGGAGGGCTATCTGTGTGGTACTAGTATTTTCAGGTGGCCTGTTTCTGCAGTATAAATTTAGGGAGCACAGTTTTGGTTTGGGGTTGACAAGACTGGGTGTTTATTATTTTTTTGGCTAGGATGAGACGACTGTGATACCATTTTGGGGCACAAAAGGGTTTTTTTTTTTTTTTTTTTTTGATTGCTTGGTATTACATATTTTGTGACGTAAAGTGATAGAAAATGGATTTTTTGACACAGGTGTTTTTTTTTTTTTTTTTTTTTTTTTTTTTAACGGCGTTCACCAGACGGGTTGGATCCCGTGATTTTTATAGAGCAGGTTGTTAACAGACACGACGATGCCTAATATTTGCATTTTTTTAAGTTTTATTTTACACAATAAAAGCATTTTTTTTTTTTTTTTTAAATGGTTTGTGTCTCCATTTTCTGAGAGCTATTTTTTTTTTTTGGTAGGGTCTTTTTCGGGATGAGGTGAGTGGTACCTTTTTGGGGCACATATGACTTGATCACACTTTTTTTTTTTTTTTTTTTTTTTTTTTAATACAATTTTTTTGAGGAAGTGAGGTAAAAGTAATGTGCTCCATGCTTAATTTCCCCTATGCCCATGACAGCACCCTTGAGAGACCGCCTCCCATCAGGACAGGAAACAGGAACTTCAATTGGAGAGCTCTTTAAATATGGATACTGCCCCTGTAATGCCAGTTCCTGTTTCCTGTCCTATGGATAGGATTTTCTTTTGGAGAGCGGTGTCAGGCTGCAGGGCCCCTTTTCATTCTAATTGGTGGGTTACCTGTTTCAGCGTAAGTCTCTATTATGAGCCGCTGTGGTAATTGAAGTCTGGTTCTCCCCTGGGTCCTGGACTGTGTCGGGCTGGTGTTCAGAGGCCATCCCGGTGCCTCTGTGAGGAGGTACTGGCGTGCCGGATCCTCCAGGCAGTGTTCGGGAGGTCCGGGCTCTGTGGCTTCTCCCGCTTCAGTGGTTACAGAAGCAGGGGAGGAGAGGTGCGTTTACTAGCGCGCGGCCGGAAGTTGTTAATTCAACTTCCGGTCTTTGGAACGCATAGGCCCGGAAGTCACCTTCAGGATGTTGGGGGGCGGAGCCTATAGCAGCGTGATAGGGCGCCGAAGAACGCCGGCAGGGACCCGACTTGCTCAGTTTGCTGAGCTGTGGAGCGCGTGGTCGGGGGGGATATCCAGCCAGCCTGCGGGGACCATCCTAGCCTTCCCCTGGTTGCCTGCTTCTGTGTGGACAGGCTCACTGGCTACTATATTCCTGGAACATGGAGGAAGATAGCCAGCAACGCGCTGAGACCCAGGAGGTTCATGATACAAGAACAATTACAAAAGAAACACCTAAAAAAGCTACCTCTAAGTCTAAAGGAAGAGAGTGTGCAGTGTGCAGAAAAAAGCTTTCTCCTTCCTGGGTTAAACCTCTTTGTCAAGCTTGCGTAAAGAGTCATGGAGGAGGAATCCCCATCACTTATACAGAATATTAGAGAAATAGTTAAAACGGAAGTTTCGGATTCACTTAAGATACTTAAAAGATCCTTTCCTTCCGCTTCAGGGGGCAGGCTGGAGTCAGCTAGTGTCTGGTCTGACTCTGAGGCATCTGAGGAGGAACAAGGTGAAGTTATAGATACCTCAGATTCGTCCTCTGATGTAGAATCCTCTAGTAAACCTCTTTTCTCCCCTGAGGATACGGATGGCTTATTAAAAGCGATTAGGGCCACAATGAGGATTGAAGACTCAAAAGAACAAAGATCCATTCAGGATGTAATGTTCGGGTTCTTGGGACATAGAAAGTCTAGGGTCTTCCCTTTAAATGAAAATATTAAGTATCTGATTCAAAAGGAATGGGAAAAAAACGGACAGAAAGTTTTTTTATCCCTAGAGCAGTAAAGAGGAAATATCCCTTTGAAGAAGGGGAATCTTCATGTTGGGATAGACCACCCAAAATAGATGCCCCAATTGCTAAGATGGCAAAAAAGTCGGCTTTACCGTTCGAGGATCTGGGGGTTTTAAAAGATCCTATGGATAAAAGGGCTGAGCTATATCTCAAAAAAGTATGGGAATCTTAGACACAATCCTTTAAGCCTAACATCGCCACTACTTCCACGGCTAGATCTCTTAAGCTTTGGCTCCAGGAGCTATAGACCCATATTCAGGATAAGACTTCGAGGGACCAGTTACTTAGTGTTTTTCCTACAATTTTAAAAGCAGTCGATTTCATTTCAGATGCTTCAGCTGATGTTCTGAGGCGTCAGCCAGGTCAGCAGCACTTTCTAATTCTGCCAGACGGGCTATTTGGCTTAAAGGTTGGGCCGGAGACACGGGTTCAAAAAATAAACTTTGTGCTATTCCCTGTCAGGGAGATTTTCTTTTTGGTTCTGTACTAGACGATCTCTTAGAAAAAGCTTCTGATGATAAAAAAGGTTTTCCCCAAAATAAACCTAAAAAACAGGTTTTTCGTAAAAACAAACGTTTCTTCAATCGATCAGAGAGAAAGAGTAACTGGAGAGATAACAGAAATAAAAGAGACAGAGGATTCATTTTTAATTCCCGTACAACTACCGCCAATAAGTCAGGTCAGCAATGACGGTTATCTTCCTGTGGGAGGGAGATCTTTTTTTCTTCCAAGAGTGGAAAAAGATTTCGGCAAGTCCTTGGATTCTAGGAATTATAAGAGAGGGGTTCCGTTTAGAATTCCTGTCCCTCCCACCGGAAAGGTTAAAAGTTACAAGTCTATCTCAAAACTCACCAAGAGATTTAGCGGTTTTTCAGGAAATATCCTCTCTTCTAGAAAAAGATGTACTAATTCCAGTACCGGCTGCAGAAATAGGAAAAGGATTTTATTCCTCTCTTTTCCCGGTGCCGAAACCAGATGGCACTTTCAGGTTAATAATAAATCTAAAAGACTTAAACCAATTTCTAAAATACAAAAAATTTAGAATGGAATCTATTCAGTCAACAATAAAATACCTTTACAGCGACTGCGTCATGGCCACACTGGACATAAAAGACGCTTATTATCACGTCCCAATTCATGCAGACTTCCAAAAGTATCTGAGAGTTGCAGTCGCCTTGGGAGACCGGATCCATCATTTTCAGTACAAAGCCCTTCCCTTTGGCATATCCCAAGCTCCAAGGCTCTTTACAAAATTAATGGCAGAAGTAATGGCCCTTATAAGACAAAGCAATATCCTGGTAATACCGTATCTAGACGATCTTTTAATAGTAGGGGATACGGAAGAATTGTTGAGGATACATATTCAACAAGTAGTGGACATTCTAACAAAATTGGGGTGGCAAATAAACTGGAAAAAGTCAAATTTGTCCCCTACAAAAAAGTGCATTTTTTTGGGACTGATTCTGGACTCTACAAGACAGCTTTGTGTTCTGCCGCAGCAGAAAATACTAAGAATAAAAAAGGAAATACAGCTGCTACTATCTGCTCAAAGTCCCACAATCAGACAGGGCATGGCGGTCCTGGGCAGAATGACCTCCACGATACCGGCTGTTTGTTGGTCCCAGCTTCACTCCAGAGTACTTCAGGGTCACATTCTGAAAGTCTGGCAGGGGTCCTCTCTACCCCTAGAAACTCCCCTTCCTCTCTCGTCCCAGGTCCTCCACTCTCTACAGTGGTGGTTGGATCCATCCAATCTAGATCAAGGATGTCCCTGGGTTCCCCAAGAACAAATCACCATAACCACGGATGCAAGCCCCAAGG